>JACEFZ010008459.1:205000-237500 GCA_014155875.1 Cepaea nemoralis
GCTCAGGGGAAGGCTGACGTCTGCTGACGTCTGCTTCCTTTGTTCTCTTGAACCAAAATGCCTACTAATCTCTTTGTTTTAAAATTAGTCCTGGTCTTGGCCAGGTATTTGCTCAATTACCAGGCCAAGATTTAAACTAATGGCAAATAAATTTGGATGTGCCACGGTCAGTCTATCGCTGTTTTCTTTCCCCCAAAGTAAGGTATTTAAACAGTAATCCCTAGAGCAGGTGATATTTTTAAGGGTGTCAATGGTAGGAAAGGGTAAGGACATTTTAATATACTACAGTATTGCTACATTTTTTTCCGCATATCTTTACATGACATCGCAGTCAACACCAGCATTTTTCATCTGCTGTTATGTCCTGGCAAGTTATACGTTCAGTAATTTGCGATTGCTTTCTGAACGACTGGATCACATACCTCAGTAAGTAACCAGCGCGACGCGATCCGCCGCCGAATATCGCACTGCTGTGTTTCGTACTGGATATACGGGATTACGAACAACGTCCTTAACATCTTCGTCAGGGAGACTGTGACAAGATCGCCTTTGGTAGTGAGAGTGAACCACATCCGAGGTGTCTCTAGCACTCCCGTGTATTCTACCCCAGGGGTTGGATAGGCAGATACACATTTTTACTCTGTGGCTGATCTCAAATTAGTTATATAAGTCTACAAGCCCCTCCAGATGCTAGACCCCCACTAACTACCTACACCTGTGGAACAATGAACACTTAGGCATCGTCCGAGACCACACTCAATCAATATACAAAGAGCAAGTCAACTTACATAAAGTTTATTCTACCCTTGAGAATATAGAACTGAAATGAACATCCTGATAGAATAATCTATTTACTCAAATAGAGGATAGAGTAGAGACAGAATCCGAGATATGGTTGTCATCATCAGGTTGAGAAGTCGATTGGATGCCGATGTCCCGCCCAGTCGGTCCGCCACTCACCCGGCTTCCTTCCAGTGAGATGATTAGAACCTTGGAGACCACTCCGTCCCCAGAGCGTGGATCAACACCAATAGAGTCACCGCTGGACCTCACTCAACTGGACCAACAGCATCTTCATCACTCCTACTAAGTCACGGTTAATACACAGTTCTCTATCAACACTGGCTGGGAGACAGTCATCATGGATTTGACCCCAATTATTCGTGACTTCGATGAAGATAAGTAGCTACTGACCAATCTAATGGTCCCTCAGTAATACATTACCCGTGGTTGGATAATAAGTCTATGACCAATTCAATGGTCCCGCACTCATAACACAGTAACACTGGTTGTAGAATAAGTCAATGACCAATTCAATGGTCCCGTACTCATAACACAGTAACACTGGTTGGGTAATCAGATAAGGCAACTGATATGTCACTGAGTCCTACACGAACACAGTTCAAAGTCTTCATACACTTTCAGTACACTATTAGAATCAGACCTCTACTTCCAAGGAAAACTATTCAGGTTGGACTATAATCAATCGTCCCTTCCACCTGGTCACACTTGCCACAAGTTACTATTCGTAAGCTGGTGTAGGTCTCCTCAAGACCAGCCACTAAAGCTGTCATAGGAACCATTCAAGTGTCTAAATAAATTCTTCCCGCGTTTAGGCGGAACCACCGTAATAGTATACGGTCAGGTGTTTCCTTTCTTTGAGCATGATTGCTCAAGTTGCTGAAATGTTCCTTGCTGAAATAGAGTATCTTCCAAGTCAGGAAAAACAACACAAACCATCACGTTCCACACGTGCACCTTCAGGGCACCTGAATCACTGGATGCAAACATTCCCGCATGATGAATCACCCTGGGCAGATGGTGTGGTTGAGTCTGGCGAGATAAGTAAAGACTTGGACCCTTCGCTGTGTTACACGAAGTGGTTTCCCGCCAACGACAAGTATAGTTGACTGGTTCCTCAACAGGCAAACTCCTGAAAAGGAAGAGCGACCGGCGAAAGTATACTGGCCCAAATATTAGTCCACATGCATCCTACCAATGACTACTCAACCCTCAGTCATGCTACTTAGTTATGCATATAACTAAAGCATTATCTCTATCTGGAGAGTAGTAAAGCATGGGTTCGTGAATGTCAGCTGGCCTCAAAGAACAGCCCGTCAAACAGAGCAAGAAATCAGAATGACGAGTCTGAACGTAGGCCTCACCTATCCCTAATCATCTACCAGTTATCGCTAACGTCACTAGTGATAGTACGCTGTTATCATAGTTCTAAAATTAATCGAACTAAACATTAAGGTAAAGAGTCCCTGGACTCGTTCCTTACATTATCAATGTTCATTAATAAACATAATACTGATCAATATACCATCCCTCGGGATATAGGAATAATACATGATCACATCCAATATGTACACAGTCCTGTGTGCTGGTGGGATCACCTGCCCACGCCATAGCAAACTCTTCTTATCAGACTCTTCCTTAGAGTCAAGAAGCCTTCTTGATAATACATGTTCCCCACATGTTCCAAGGGTGATGTTCCGGTTCAGCCCTCCCAAGTGGTTTAGCCTTGGCCGGGACCGAACTTCATAGTTGGCCTGGTCTGCCAACCCTATACTTTCATAACTTGCTTTCAAATCCCCATATCCCATTTGTCCCCGTGTCTCATACAACCTCCTTGCATCCTTCCATACTTCCAGCACCTTAGCACTCACTCGCACTAGCGCCAGTATGAAAGAACAGGGATTAGCTAAGGACAGAATTCGGAACGCATATGTATATCGCGGACGGCACGCATTTGTATCACGCGCGACCTGTCGGCGTTCGGAATTACTCCAGGAAGTATCACATGCCATGGATCCTTATATATATATTCTACTATATATATATATATATATATATATACTATATATATATATTATATATCATCAATGAAGACTTACCTTCACACAGAAATCCCGTGTTCCACACAATGAATTCACTATTAAGGTACTACACAATAGTTACATCATTCCTGGTGGCCAAGAACTAAGTTCTTTCTTTACTTAGTAACTAAGCACAATTTTGTCTGAATCTCCACCTACCAACTTACCTGGTTATCTAACCGTTCTCCTTGCTTCAGCAACTGACTGACATAAATCTAGGGTTCTATCAGGCACTATTAACTATGGTCTATTCTAACACAGCAACCTAATAGATGCAACGATTTGCGATACATGGTAAATACAACTTGAACCCAAATCGCCCACATCGCATGCCTGCATTCCCAACAGCTGATTCGCGAACACACGTTGGTAAACAAACACACGACCTAGCCTTCAGCAGCGTTATCGATCGGTTTGCTCATTAGTAATGCAAAGACATCCGCATATGTAATGAGGTTAGAACGATGGCGTTTTGTAAACAATTACAAAGGTAAATGACTTAAACAAATAAGTATCTGAATATTCAGTACCAGACTCCAGTCAGCTTTCAGAACTGTTCAAGGGCACATCAGCCTCCTTTCCATAACAGTCAGCCGAAACATGGTTGAGGTGAGACGCAACACAAAATGGCTCAACACAGGCCTGCGTTTGCTCTCTTCGAGAGTCATGAAGTGAATGAATGGTTTAGCCGCATTTCCCCAATCGTGCCAACTCATGCGCACGAGGAGCTAGTGCTTCTTGGAAAAAGACACCTTCTCAGGAAACATTCATTCCCCGCCTAGAATTTCTAGATCTCTCTGCACGAGAATTTAGTGGTATACCCATCCTCACGGGTCACTCAAATTCAGGTGCTCCGAGAAGATTCTAGACGGTACTTCCCCCATCGGCTTCCCTCAGTCTATTTATAACTGGGAAAGTCCCCGATGACGCGCCAAAATAGTGCGGGATCCTGACGATAACAGGCAGATAATCGCGTTTCGTCACAGAGACTGACTACATTAGGAATGTTTAATATTATATGTGCAATTTTGGGGATAATATTTTACTGAACAAGACCTTTCTTCGGCATGCAATCGGGAACTCTAAGAAAGCTGTCCCTAGTCTGACTAACAAAAGTAGGATCGACCAAGGTCTTCGCTGTGAGTTAGACAGCCAATGGCAGCAGGCTTTCCGCACTGCGAGACCACAAAAGATCACAGTATTTCAACACAAATGTGGTTGAGAAGAGGCACTCAGGTCTTGCAGACACGCTTGGACAGAACATCAGCATGCTGGAATGTGTTAGTTAGTTGTTTGTATGTTACAGAACGTTGTTTTATACCCCAGTACTTATTGGCTGTTTATTACTTACTAGACAATTTATGTTCATTAGTCTCACACCATCGATATCAATTCAGGTGGTCTGATCTTAACTTTCCCTCTGCTGATTTCGAGCCCTCGATTCCGTACGCCGGGAAATTATGAAAACACGGGTTTCACAACCTGATTACCTCTCTTCTTGGTGTATTGAGTATTCTTCTGGGGAATCTCATTTCTCTTGTTTTTATTTTCTTGTATCTTTGTCTGTCATTACAAAAAAAAAAGTTCACACTGTGTCATTCAGAAGAATGATGTTGTAATCGTCCGATCGTGTCCACCAACCGTCTCCTATTCTGAGCAGCTTTTTTCAGCGCGGTATATGCCTGTGCTCCGCGGTCCTTGTGTGCGTGTGTGATGTAGTCTTCTTTTTCTTCTAGCCCTTTTTTGTCAGACTTAAGCATAGAGTTGGTAGTAAGATTGTGTTGTAGAGTGCTTTTTTAGTAACTATTGATACGTGACTGTTCTTTAGTATTGAGGGCTATGGCGGCAACCGTGGTAGACCAGAGGATGTTGTACATGCTCTTTTAGCAGTTAATAATTTCTGTCATTGAGTATGGTTTGGGGCTGCTGACATTATCAAAGAGCCAGCTTGAAAGGTTGGAGCGCATACAGAATGCTGCCATGCGGTTAATCCTGTGGTGCACAAAGGACACACCAATTATATGCATGAGGCTTATCCTGGCGCTACCAACAATGACGGGTAGGCATATGGTCCTTCAGGCCAAATGGTACATGAGAGGTGCTGCAGATAGGGATCACCCGCTGCATGCAGCCATGGGTATAGTCAAGGGTCATAGACTAAGATAAGGTAGGTCCTGGATGGCACAGGTAGAACTTTCTATACGTCAGGTGTGCGATCTAGAGACCATAAGTCGTGAAAGAGAGTGGGTTGAAGTTCCGGAAGACATGACTGACTGGCACAATGCAATAATAAAACTGGGTTGTGAGTGCAGAGAATGGGCAGCTGACCGCACTGAGTTTGAAGTGCAACAGCTGATCCAGAGCAACACACATCAAGGTGACATAGTCATCTACACCGATGGGTCAGTGGTGAGAAACATACGTAGTGGCTGGGGCTTTATTGCAAATGCGAATGGACGAGTCTTGAAAAAGGAGAGTCTGGCATATGAGACTACGACCTCCAGCATGAGAATGGAGGTGGAGGCAGTAACAGCGGCATTCCGTTGGCTAGAGGAGACTACTGCAACACACATTGTATTCATTACGGATTCAAAGAGTATGCTTAGTAAGGTGAAGAAAGGAATGTTTCGTGTGGAATGGCTCTCGTCGCTTCAGAGGTCACAGATTGTGAGAATTGTATGGCTATTTTGCCCTGGCCATGCGGGGGTGCGGGGGAATGAACAAGCTGATAGGCTAGCAGAGAATGCAAATCTTGGTCTTAGATTGCCTATGGACAAGGGGGAGGTTGTTGTGCGCTTGTGGGACCAGATGGAGAAGGCGGAGGTACAGATTGAGAAACGATATGGGGAAAGAATGAGATTCGGGGGATCGGCAGGGGTTCTGGAAAATTCTCAAAACTGAGAGTGAAAACCAGGAGAACTTTTAATCAGATAGCGGTGGGAACGTTTAGTAGTATAACTTTTCGCTGTCTGTTGAACGAGGAGACGGAGCACGTATGGGAATGTCCTGATGCAGTGATGTCGGTTCTTAACCCAGCTCCACTCAATTAAACTCTTTTGTATTGTTGCCATTTGTCTAATTAATTAGTTTGCCTTGTTGCATCTATTTTTGGTTTCGTCTTCTGATATGATATTTGATGATACTATACTTCCTAAGTACTTGAAGCTCTTTACTTGTTTCAGGGGGTATTCTTCTAGATTAATCTTTGTTGTTTTATCTTCTTTAGTTACAGTTATTACCTCAGCTTTACTGACGCTAATGTTCATGCTATCTTCCGTACACACTTCGTTTAGACTATATATGTGGTCTTTTGATTCAGCCTCTGAGTTTGCTATTAGTTCTTGATCGTCCATAAATAGGAGTTCTTTAATGGTGTAATTTGCTGTTGTTTTTTCTTGTGTTCTGTTCGTCATGCGGTGTTCTTGTAGTCTCTGTTTGCTGTCCATATAGGTTATGAACAGGAAGGGGGGAGGGGGAGGGAGGACACAACCTTGCCGTACTCCGGATCTTATCGTGAAGAATTCTGAGTGTCCTCCATTTGTTCGCACTGTGCATTCACTGTTGTATAAGATTCTACATAAGTTTGTTAGACGTCTACTCACTCCAAATCTTTTAAGGATTTCAAACAGCTTGTTTCTATCTACTTTATCAAATGCCTTTTCTTGGTTGACAAAGGCTACGCAGAGTGTTTCATTAAATTCAATTGATTTTTCTTTAAGGTGTCTAAGAGCAAAGATGGTATCTGTGCATCCTTTAATTGTTCCTGATTCCAAGTTGTGTTTCGCTTATCTGGGGTTCGATTGTAGTTCGTAATCTTTTCTCCAGAAATTAGCATTATATTTTTCCAGTATGACTCAAAAGGGAAAATCTTCTGTATTGTGTGCAGTCTCCTTTGTTGCCTTTGTTTTTCCAAATTGGAATAATTGTGACATTTCCCCATTCCCTTGGTGTCTGTTGTTCTACCCAAACATGGTTAAATAGTCTATGTAGGCATGCTGTTCCTATTACGCTTGCTGCTTTAATTAGCTCATTTGGTATTTCGTCTTGTCCTGGTGATTTATTCTGTCATAAACTGTCATCTACTGCCTATAGTGCCTTGCAGTGTAGGGCAGGTGGGTCTTGAACCTGTGGAATTAAGGCCGCAATGGGACTATTCTGACGATTTCTCCAATTTCTTCTTTCAGTATATCTGGTTCTAATTCTTCGATGGCATCTGTGTTGGTTTCCTGAATTCCTGTGACATCTGATGGAATATTGAGAAGTTGTTTGGAGTACTACCTCCATCTTTTTAGGATGTTTTTTTTTTTTTACTTATTGGGTCTCCTTTTTTCAATGTTTATTATTTCAGTTGGGTCAAAGAGTTCTCCCCATGGAACTCATTGCATTGATCTGTTTGTAGAAGTTTCTATTCGCCTCTTTGTAGTTTTTATTTAGAATTTCTCCATATTCCTCTTAGTCTTTTTGGTTTTCTCTATTAACTATCCTTTATGCGTGTCTTCTTGCTATTCTATATTTTATGTAATCACGGTCCTGTTTGCTCTTCACCCACTTTTTATATTTTTCCTTTTTGTCTTTTAAATCTTTTTTACCTCTGCGTTCCACCAACTTATTATTTTCTTTATCCGTGTGTTTAAAATGCTTGATTTGAACAACTCTCATTCTTTTTTCACTGTTTTTCTTTCTATTGGTAGATTTACAAAGATTTCAGTTAATTCTTTCTCATAATGTTTCCTCACTGTCTTGTCTTTGAGGTTTTTAAAAAAACGTTTACTCATTCTCATGACATTGCCTTGTCTTTGCATTCTTCGTCTGTTGGTTCTTATCGTGGCAATAAATGCTTTGTGGTCGCTGTTTATACTTAAGTTTCGCACTGCCCTTGCATCTAATATATTTCTCTTTCGGTTGTTTTTTGTTAATATAAAATCAATTTGGCTTTTGGTATCTAGATCATTTCATTTGTACCAGGTGTATATTTGTGAGTCTATGTGTTTATAAATTGAGTTTGTTATATAGAGGTTGTGTTGGCTGCATAGCCCTATCAGTCCAATTCCATTATCATTTCTTTAGTTGTGTTGGTCTCCAAATGTTCCAAGATGTTTTCTATACTCGTTCTGTTATGTCATAGTCTTGCATTGAAGTCATTCATAACTATGATGTCCTGCTTCTCTATTTTATTTAGCACGTCATGGATAACTTCGAAGAACCCCTCGCATTCTTGCTCATTTTTGTTTGTAATACATGGTGCGTGTATTTGTACATATGTAGTAATTGCATGGTCTTGTTTACTCACAAGTGGAAAGATAACATCAAGAGCCTGATAGAATGTACACTTAGGGCGAGAGACAAACAGTGTTGGAGATCCATTGCAGCCAACCTTCATTGCGAGACGGCACCTGATTGATTGATGTATTCTCACTGTTATATATATATATATATATATATATATATATATATATATATATATATATATATATATATATATATATATATATATATATATATATATATATAAGTATTACCTCATGTGGTAACTAACTCCTAAATGAGGAGGGTCTCCTCCGATAAATGCTTCTATACAAGGTTATCCCGCCCCCTTGTATAGTCACAAAAGCCCTCTTCATTTGAGTTGACCTTATTATTTGTACTTCCGGTTGACTGTACTTATGGTCCATGGTGTGTGTGTGTGACCCGCCCCCCCCCCCCCCGGTGCCCAAGGCCGCCACTGCCCCCGCCTCCGGGCCCACTCGAAGACAGCGTGGCAAGCCCCGGGCATATGGATTGCGGATAAGAGTGATATGGATAATGGACCAACTATGCACCGGCACGGGTGTCTAACGATGTATACATGTGTGTGTTTCTCTGGAGGTGGATTGGAACAGGCGGGCTTGCGAACCGGACCGGTGCGGTGTGCGGTCAGGTGGGGGTGCAGGTTCGGGGCGGTGATCAAACCCAATACATCGGTGTTTAGACACGCTGAAAGCAACCGGTTCTCAAGTGGTACACTTACAACAAAGAATTTATGTCTGATGTCATGCAAATTGACTGTTGTCATTATGTGAATACTATCCGTTACTGAAGAAAAAGATTACACGTGCAACGCCGAAATTGATGATAAATTGTAATTATGTCATGTTTAAAACATTCTCTATAAGTAAACTAAAAGGTTTTTGGTGATATTTCAATAGATAACCTTTGTATTATAGATCTTATTTATATAATAATAGAAGAAAGCTTTGTAAGAACATAATGTTAAAACTAGGTAAAAGCCATCATTTGTTTTTAAATTCTAGTTATTGCCTTTAGAGTATTAATAGCTGGTTATGTCCCTTAACTGTTTATGTTGATATTTCTAAAATACATCTTACACACAGTGTTAATCGAATGTGACGCGCGTTAGATTTAACTCACGGTAATAAAATTTGGAATATACAGGTCTTAAATGGTGCTAAATCGCGTGAACACATCGCTGAAGGTGTAAACAAATATTCTAACGCACTGTGCTTGGGCGCCAATTATGTAAACACTACGGAAAAATCGGCAAATGTGAACACATAACATCCATTTATGTCAGAAATGGGACATTTCGAAAGGCAGAAACACGTGTTGTATACGCCGATTTTGACAAGTCTGTATTAGTTTGCAGTAATCGCGCAAAAGCGTTACAAATAAAGAAAAGGCAGCAGGGCAAGCCCCGGGCATGTATTCTGTTCTAAAAATAAGTTAGTGGAATTTCGAAGTGACCGAATCGGCCTCTGAATGATAGCAGTCATTACCACTCATATTTTAGCAAATATCATTCTACCGATATCATTCTACCGATATGTATGTTTGTGTGTATGTCTGCGTGTGTGTATGCGCACGGGCGTGTGAGTGTGTGTGTGTGTGTGCGTGCGCGCTTGTGTGTGCATGTGTGTGGACGTGCACATGTTTGTGTGTGTGCACGTGCGAACGTGTTTGTGTGTGTCTGCGTGTGTGTGTGTGTGTGTGCATATTTGTGTGTGTGTGAGCGCCCGTATGCGCGTGCGAATGTGTTTGTGTTTGTCTTTGTGTGTCTGTGTGTGTCTGTGTGTGTGTCTGTGTGTGTGTGTGGGCGCGTGTATGTGAGCGTGAGTGCGTGCGTGTGCGCGTGTTGTCCCTTGTATGAATGTAACTGTCTCTGTTTATTTCACTCAGCGGTCCATAGACTTTATCTTCCACGGTGTCGTGTCCTCCTTTAAAGTGTCGTCCCTGGAGTGAGGAGAGTCGACACCCACATTATAATTTTTTTTTTCCTCTCAATAATCAGGAGAATCCACCAGCTTCCGTCCAACACACTCCATCAGCCTATGGACACCTTTTCCTATCACTCTCTCACTGTCGTACTATGCCCCCTCTCATACTTCCCCAACGCAACATACTCAACAAATCTTGCTTCTAAAAATTAATAAAGACTAATTTATTAAAAGAAAAGTGTAACGTATATGAGACGTGTATGCGAAGAAAAAGTGTGTCGTGTATTATAACATAAATGTATGTGTCAGCCTTCAAAGTTCAGGATCATAGTGTACACATCATGGCAAGGATCACACGACATCATTCAAGTCAGTACGAAAAACCTCACCGAAGTCGTATCCTTCTCTCCAGACATGTCCTCCTCCAGGAACTCTGATGACCATGAGATCTGAATCTCATGTAAATATAATCCGTGGAAAATACTAGTATATTTCCTAACGCAACTGTTCCTAATAGTTTATAGAAACTCCGGCTTCATAATTCCGGCGCAGTGAAAACAAACATGGAACACTGTCCTACTAACAAGTCTTTTTGTCTCTTGATAAATGTTCACTAGTTCTCACTATTAAACAGTTAATGTATCTAGAATAAAATGGCTTGCTTTATTCACTAGATATAGTCTGAAAGTTCTGATTTCCTTGATACGTGGAACAACTACACTTCAATGTTTGGTTTCATCTACTGTGAACATCAGTCCCTAATGATCTAGTTCCACATGGGCTGAACCTCCATCACTTCAGGTGTGTTACCGATTGGTATTCACTCATGTAGGATACATATACCATTAGACTCCACCGAGCAATGTGTCTTAACTTCTTCCATTGCGAAAGTTGATGCCCCATCTCTCCACATCATAATTTATCCGGGATCGGATGTTACATTGGGTCCGGGTTCTTCATTCCAACCCGAGGAACCTGTAAAATAAAGCATACAACTGGTGATAGCCTCCCCGTCACTGATCTCTATTAGATGATCGTGGGCCATCGGCCTCACTCAGAAAATATAATGAACCCATCAGGGACATATGAACTGACCACATAGGTTATCATCAGGCCAAGACAAAAAATATCAGCAAACAGAATGCGGAACCCCGCCCACCAGGGACACTTACGGGAAAATCCCAATTATCCCTCATTACTCAATTCTCAACTAGTAAAGCTTATCAACACTTCACTAATCTATTTTCAACTAACAGAGCCAAGTATCACTTCCCTACTCTAGTTAGTTTTCCACTAACAGTGCTAATCCTCACACTATAGTTTTTACAAGCCTACAGCCCATATTAATTAGAACTAATTGACTATATTGACTACCTTATGCACAACCGCCTCATTCCCGGGATGGCTACTACACTTTACCATAACGACACATGCTAGTTAATGTTAAATTTATCTAGCACTGTAGAGCTCTCCCACAAACACGTCCATCATAATCCACGGTTTTTGTCAACTCCCCATCTCCAATCATGGTTTATGGCAAAACCTCTAATTGGTCACGTGACTGTATTCTTCCTGTCCACACAGGTGTTATTTGGACATATCAGCCATTGTCAAGAATCTATTTTCCTGGCTTTAGTCCTTGTCAACGTTGTCATTAATTGTTTAGATTCTCAAAGCAAGCCAGCGAGTTCCTGTATACTCTCAACACAGTTGCCAGTAACCAGCCGTCAATCTTCTTGATGTTCCGGAACTAAGACTTGACAGATGTACTGTTTCCTGTCTCTCGCTGCCAATTCCGGTTTGTCCCTGACTGTTGACAAACTGTCAAGCGATGCCGGGACCTGTCTTCATCACCACCGAATGTTTCCAATCCGTTAGAGATGTACACGTGCAACTACAAATATTGTCCTGGCATTTTGACATCCGATTTGTTTTTACTGTTAGTAAAATAGTAGTCGCTGGCAGATAGTCCGTTTAATCAGAAAATCCTCTATAATAATCAACCGGTTAAACACACGGTTTTATTTTGTGACATAGGCCCCCTCCTAAGAGAGTAGTCCATCTCACTCTTCTCCACCGTGAGTTTAATCCAGATGATTCATTCTTCTTCTTCAGGAGCTGGGTGTCTTGACAAGAAATCCGCTCCAACATTTTCCTTCCCAGGAATGTACTCTACTGTGAAATTTTAAGGTTGAAGTAACAACGACCACCGCATCAAACGGGCGTTGAGCTTCTGAGAAGTAGCCAGGAACATCAGGGGTTGATGATCCGGCTGGACTCGAAACTTAACTCCATACAAATATGGCTGAAATTTTTGCACTGCCCATACGAGGGACAAGCACTCTCTCTCGACGGTTGAATAATTCCTCTCCGCCTGTAGAAGTTTCTTACTTGCGTATGCCACAGGTTTCAAAACCGAAGCATCGTCTTTTCCTTCCTGTAACAAAGCGGCTCCAATTCCAATCGCACTCGCATCCGTTCTCAACACAAATGGTTTGGAAAGGTCAGGGAGCTGTAATACAGGTTTGCTGACCAAGGCCTCCTTTAACTGACTATAGGCATTCTCACATTCTGGTGTCCAAATGATTTGATCCGGGAATCCCTTTTTCAAGGTTTCCGTCAACGGAGCTCCCAATTCAGTGAAATGTGGGATAAATTTGTGGTAGAACCCACACAACGAGAGAAAAGATCGCACATCCTTCTTCGTTTTTGGCCTTGGTGCATTTCTGATTTTCTCCAGGTTCTTCTCTTCTGGGACAATGTGTCCTGGAGTGATGGTGTGACCTAGAAATTCCAGAGTCTGGTAACCAATCATGCACTTGGTTGGACGAGCAGTAAGCCCTGCTTCCGTGAGCCTATTAAACACTCTCTCCAAGGATTGTAAGTGGTCATCCAAGCTGTCACTGGAAATCAGAATATCATCCATGTATGAGATGATGGACGGATCCTGTAAAGGATCAAGTAAAGTCCTCATCATGCGTGTAAACACACTGGGTGCATTGCTGAGTCCAAAGGGCATGACCTTGAATTCGTAGTTTCCACTGGGTGTACTGAAAGCTAACAGTGGTCGAATCTCCGGTTTGACTGGTATCTGATAGTACCCCCGACTCAGATCCACCTTTGAAAAGTACCGAGCCTTATGGAGCCTAGCGAATAACTGAGTTGGATTCGGCAAAGGTTCCACCTGAAACTGTGTATGACTGTTCAGAAGTCGGTAATCTATACACAACCTGTGTTCTCCACTTGGTTTGCGTAACAAAACTACACCCGCATTGTATGGGGATGTGGATGGTGCAATCACGTCATCCTCCAGCAGTTGTTGTATTTCCTCCTCCAGGGCCTTTTCTTTAGAGAATGGCACTGGGTAAACCTTTTGGCGAACAGGCTCCTGTGTGGTCAAAGTCATCTCGAACTCAACCAACCTCGTTCGTCCTGGTTTATCAGTCAGTATCTCCTTATGAGACTTGAGAACCTGGGTTATCCTTTCCCTCTCCTGGGAGGTCAGATCAGGGTTCACTTGCACATCCCTATAGGTTTCCGGGTGTTCCAAGGGATATTCCCTGCCCTCGCTGGTTCCCACTTCTGTCTCCACTGCAACTGCCATTGCCATGAGGTGAGCTGCCTTGTCTCCGGGTCTCTCTTCGTATTTCCGCAAGAGATTGATATGGAAAATCTTCGACTTTCCCCGGATCCGGATCTGATAGTTGGTTCTGGATATTACCCTTTCCACGGGAAATGGTCCTTGCCAACCTATCTCCAGTTTGTTGTTTCCCGTTGGGAGTAGCAACAAGACTTTGTCTCCCACCTCTAGAGATCTTTCTTTAGACCTACGGTTGTAGTAAGCCGCATGTCTTTTCCTGGCTTTTTTCAAGTTTTGATTTGCTAGAGTCCATCCCTTGTGGGGTTTTTCTTTCAGTTCCTCCACGTATTTGTAGGATGAGATCACTTCTTCTGACGTCCCCTCTTCAGTCCAACTCCTCAACATGGCTTCCAACGGTCCTTTGATTGGACGACCAAACAGCAACGTAGTGGGTGGTAGTCCTGTTGAGCCATGAGGAACTTCCCGATAGGCAAAGAGTGCTGCTGGGATATATTCATCCCACCTATCAGGTTTTTCCTGCGCTAGTTTCCTGAGCATTGTCATCAACGTGCCGTTGAAACGCTCTACTTGTCCATTGGCTTGAGGGTGGTAAGGGCTGGTATGTATGTGGTTAGAGTAAAACACCCTAAATACCTCCTCCATGAGTTTTCCACAAAACTGAGATCCATTGTCCGTCAGAATTTGATCCGGAAAGCCTAATCTGGTAAAGGCCTCCATCAGTGCGTCCGCCACTCTTTTCGAGTCAATCGTGGTCAACGGTATGGCTTCACCCCACATTGTACAGCAATCCACCATTGTGAGTATATACATGTTCCTCTTCCTAGACCTGGGAAGTGGACCCACGATATCGATGGCTACCCTCTCGAAAGAAGAGTTCATGATGGGCATCTCACCCAACACCACCGGTGCTGTCCAGTGTTTTGGTGCCACCCTCTGGCACTCAGGGCATGACTTCACATACCGACGCACATCATCTGTCATTCCCGGCCAATAGTAGTGGCAGGAAATCCGCTGCATGATGGCGGCAATACCCATGTGTCCACTAAAGGAGATGGTATGCCCCATATGAAGAATCTGGGACCGATGAGCTTTCGGGACGACCAACTGACCGTATAGGTTGTCTCCCCTTCCTGCTCTCCTGTAGAGTATCCTATTCTTCATGTAGTACTGCCCCCGTCCTGGTGGATCAGCACTTTTCTGCAGCTTTTTGTAGCAAGGACGTAAAGTATCATCCTCACTCTGGGCAGTTCGTAGCTCCCCCGGCATTGGGTTAGTCACAATTGCGTCTGCCTCTTCCGTTTTCGTCTGAGAGCGAGTCTGCATTGCTCCCATATGGATTGGCTCCCTGGGCATTCCCAGAAAGACATACCGGCAACCTAGGATGACTGGAAAAATGGGATCGGTCAATACAGCGGCCTTGATGGTGCCGGTGACGTACCTTGAGCGAATCTCCACATTAGCAATAGGCAACTTCATTGTTACAGCACTCTTCTGTGCAGGCTGTATATCCAAGGTTTCACCTGTGAATTGTTCTGGATGTACCAGATCCGCAGAAATCACGGCCTCCCCGTCCAGTCCTGTGTCGTATAAACACTCCACTTGACGACCGTTAACCTCTACCAATTCCACTACAGGTGGTTTTTCCTGGTCTGGAGTCTCTTCCTCGGCCTCGACCTGTTGGGTGGGCTCCACCTTAGGTTTCCCGGGGCACACGACGAATTGAGTGTCTCCTGACTCTCCTCTGCAGTCAATAGCATTGTGCGTATTCGACTGGCATTGGTTGCACCATTTCCCTGTCCTAGATTTTCTATTGCCAGACTTGAGTGAGCTCTCCTGGTGGCGAGCTTCCTTGTTGACCTTGGCATTTTCCGTGACAACCTCCTTGAAAGTCACTTGACATGCTGCAAAGTGAGGGTTCTTAGCCTTCGATTTGCAGTCCCTCGTATTGTGAGAGGGTGACTTACAAATTGAACACCACTTCTCCGACCACGGTCGTTTAGGTGTAGAGCTTGAAGTGCTCTTGCTTTCCTCCTTCTTCTTCTCTGAACTATCCTCTGATTTTTGCACATAAGGTTCCCACTTTTTTGTTCCTGAGTTTTTGGCTTTCTTCTTGTCATGTTTCTCTTGACTTTTGGTGTTGGTGGAAAGGTTTTCCCCTGCCTCCCCATGTACCTCGACGAACCGTTCTGCTAATTTAGTCACGAGGTCAATACGTCCCGCTCCTTGTTCTCCCAGGAACGTCCTGAGAGGTTTAGACATTTGCTTCTTCAGCTGGTCGACCACCATGAGCTCTTCCAGACTCTCATAGTCATGTGCGAACCCAGCCAAATCCATCCACTTATGGAGATAAGATTTAAGACGCAAACTATAGGCGGCAAACAACTCTCCGGGTTCTCGTTTCGCTGCTCGAAATTTTTTCCGGTAGGTATGTGACGTAACCTCGAATCGTTTCAGCAGAGCCGTCTTTAACTCGTCATAATTGTTCTCATGTCCTGGTGGCAGGCGAGTATAAACCTCGTATCCGGTCCCGCGTAATCCCTGGGATAGCTCAAGATTCCATTTGTTACGCTCCAGACCCATAGCAACAGACATGGCCTCGAAGCGTTGAAGGTACTGGTCAATCTTCTCTTTGTCCTCCTCGTAGACCGCTAAAAGAAACTTCATAGCATGGTAACCATGTCCACCTACTGGTGTTGAGCCTGAGATGGAGGAACCTCCAACTGCTCCCTCAGTTTCTCCATTAGATTGACTCTTCAACTCGAGTTCCCTCATCCGGTACTCGTGCTCCCTTTTCTGAGCCTCCTGCTCCGCTTCCCGTTTCCTAGCCGTTTCCTCAACTTCAATTTCCTAGCTGCTTGTTGCAACTCCATCCTTCTCAATTCCAACTCGGCCTTTCGATCTTCCCTTTCTGCTTGACGATACTCTCTCTCCACTTCCTGTATGTAATCCGTTAGAGCAGAACCCCCCAATCCCATTTCTTCCCCCTTTGCCTTTAATTCTAACGTGGTTAGTTTAGGGGTGGCCATTTTACAGAGCGGTAAGCTAGCAGGTCTAGTACAATATAACTGCAAATTACTATACAGATATATGAACAAGTACTAAAAATCTAGATATTACCACACACAGCACATTCACTCAGTGACAAGAGTAGAATCAGGACCACAGACCTATGCAGACGTGTGAAGTGTGAACAGGTAAGATAATAGCCCTAACCCCTATCCACATTCACTCTAGCTGGATTCTCCAAAATGATATCTCCCTCTTATAACTAAGGATCCTGTGTCAAAAGACCCCGTTGTCAGAAGATCCCACTGTCAAAGGTTCCTGCTTGCAGGAGATCTCGCTGTCCAGGGATTCCGTTTACGGGAGATCCCGCTGTCCAAGGATTCCGTTTACGAGAGATCCCGCTGTCCAAAGATCCCGGACGAGCCCCCAATAATGTCGTGTCCTCCTTTAAAGTGTCGTCCCTGGAGTGAGGAGAGTCGACACCCACATTATAATTTTTTTTTTCTCTCAATATTCAGGAGAATCCACCAGCTTCCGTCCAACACACTCCATCAGCCTATGGACACCTTTTCCTATCACTCTCTCACTGTCGTACTATGCCCCCTCTCATACTTCCCCAACGCAACATACTCAACAAATCTTGCTTCTAAAAATTAATAAAGACTAATTTATTAAAAGAAAAGTGTAACGTATATGAGACGTGTATGCGAAGAAAAAGTGTGTCGTGTATTATAACATAAATGTATGTGTCAGCCTTCAAAGTTCAGGATCATAGTGTACACATCATGGCAAGGATCACACGACATCATTCAAGTCAGTACGAAAAACCTCACCGAAGTCGTATCCTTCTCTCCAGACATGTCCTCCTCCAGGAACTCTGATGACCATGAGATCTGAATCTCATGTAAATATAATCCGTGGAAAATACTAGTATATTTCCTAACGCAACTGTTCCTAATAGTTTATAGAAACTCCGGCTTCATAATTCCGGCGCAGTGAAAACAAACATGGAACACTGTCCTACTAACAAGTCTTTTTGTCTCTTGATAAATGTTCACTAGTTCTCACTATTAAACAGTTAATGTATCTAGAATAAAATGGCTTGCTTTATTCACTAGATATAGTCTGAAAGTTCTGATTTCCTTGATACGTGGAACAACTACACTTCAATGTTTGGTTTCATCTACTGTGAACATCAGTCCCTAATGATCTAGTTCCACATGGGCTGAACCTCCATCACTTCAGGTGTGTTACCGATTGGTATTCACTCATGTAGGATACATATACCATTAGACTCCACCGAGCAATGTGTCTTAACTTCTTCCATTGCGAAAGTTGATGCCCCATCTCTCCACATCATAATTTATCCGGGATCGGATGTTACATTGGGTCCGGGTTCTTCATTCCAACCCGAGGAACCTGTAAAATAAAGCATACAACTGGTGATAGCCTCCCCGTCACTGATCTCTATTAGATGATCGTGGGCCATCGGCCTCACTCAGAAAATATAATGAACCCATCAGGGACATATGAACTGACCACATAGGTTATCATCAGGCCAAGACAAAAAATATCAGCAAACAGAATGCGGAACCCCGCCCACCAGGGACACTTACGGGAAAATCCCAATTATCCCTCATTACTCAATTCTCAACTAGTAAAGCTTATCAACACTTCACTAATCTATTTTCAACTAACAGAGCCAAGTATCACTTCCCTACTCTAGTTAGTTTTCCACTAACAGTGCTAATCCTCACACTATAGTTTTTACAAGCCTACAGCCCATATTAATTAGAACTAATTGACTATATTGACTACCTTATGCACAACCGCCTCATTCCCGGGATGGCTACTACACTTTACCATAACGACACATGCTAGTTAATGTTAAATTTATCTAGCACTGTAGAGCTCTCCCACAAACACGTCCATCATAATCCACGGTTTTTGTCAACTCCCCATCTCCAATCATGGTTTATGGCAAAACCTCTAATTGGTCACGTGACTGTATTCTTCCTGTCCACACAGGTGTTATTTGGACATATCAGCCATTGTCAAGAATCTATTTTCCTGGCTTTAGTCCTTGTCAACGTTGTCATTAATTTTTTTAGATTCTCAAAACAAGCCAGCGAGTTCCTGTATACTCTCAACACAGTTGCCAGTAACCAGCCGTCAATCTTCTTGATATTCAGGAACTAAGACTTGACAGATGTACTGTTTCCTGTCTCTCGCTGCCAATTCCGGTTTGTCCCTGACTGTTGACAAACTGTCAAGCGATGCCGGGACCTGTCTTCATCACCACCGAATGTTCCCAATCCGTTAGAGATGTACACGTGCAACTACAAATATTGTCCTGGGATTTTGACATCCGATTTGTTTTTACTGTTAGTAAAATAGTAGTCGCTGGCAGATAGTCCGTTTAATCAGAAAATCCTCTATAATAATCAACCGGTTAAACACACGGTTTTATTTTGTGACACACGGTCGTCTCTCTAGACCAGAAGGTTTGCGTAGATATGTTACATTTTTGGCAGTCTTGGCATATGTGCTCGGTTGTCTGCGAAGCCAATCCACAAGTGCACATGGCTGTGTCGCCAAGCCTGAGTTTTGTATACATGTGGTTGCGTAACTCTCCTCTCTCTCTCTCTCTCTCTCTCTCTCTCTCTCTCTCTCTCTCTCTCTGAGTATTCGCTCTTGTGTGACATTGGTGTGATACCAGTGCTTGTCTGACTATTGACTGTGTGTGAGTGTGCGCGCGCGCGTGAGTGTGAATGTGTATTCGCCAGTCTAGCCTTCTGTCTATCTGACTCGCTCGCAATCTAGCTGCATATATGCATGGTTCTCTCTGTCTCTGTCTGTCTGTCTGTCTGTCTCTCTCTCTCTCTCTCTCTCTCTCTCTCTCTCTCTCTCTCTCTCTCTCTCTCTCTCTCTCTCTCTCTCTCTCTCTCTTTATCGCTCCCCTCGGCCTGAGTGCCAAATTTGTTACCCTTTTAAAATAAAGTTCATTCGATCGTTCGTTCGTCCGTTCTCTCTCTTTCACACACACACTTTCGCCACGCTCTGTGACTCGCGTACTCTTTCATTCAGCTCTTTATTTCCTTGTTCTGATAAATTAAGTGTTAATTTACAGAAATCCCGTGTGAGTATGTAACGTGTTCCATGAATTTTCAAATCTCACTATGGCTCTACATCATGTGTAAGGATACAAACAAAACACGTGGTTAGGAGGGATACTACAGAAAAATGGTGTCATGTGAATATGTGTGTGTGTATGCGTGAATATGTGTGTGTGTGCTTAACTGTGTGCGTGCGTGAATGTGTTGCTTGAGTGTATATCTGCGTGCGTGAATGTGCATGTGTGTGAGTATGTGTGTGTGAGTGTGTGCGTGTGTGTGCTTGCGTGCGTGCGCTGTTCTGCTTTCGCTCCTTCTTTAACCAATCGAGCAGCACTGGCGTTTCCGGGTAAGCCACAGTGGGATGGCATCCACTGTATTGTGATCTTATACTGACTGCTACGTTCAGAAAGTAGTGTCCTTAGTACTGGCAACATCCAAGACACGAGCGCCTCGAGTACTGACTTTGTATCTTTCAAAGGCACCACAGGTTGTGTACCGTGATTGGTATTTACTAATTTCCTGTAAATACTAAAAGTAATAGTATATACGAGATAATAATTAAAATATTATTTTTGATGTGTAACGTGAAAATTAAAACACGGTGGCACGGACTAGCATGTCTACCATCGACAATTTGATACATATATACGAATCCGATTGTAAAAACTCCTTGGGTTTTCCCACTATATATCTAATTAAAAGTGGCAGAACGTGTATGTTAATGGCGGTTATTACTGTCTGTAGTGGATGGGCCTTAAACACTAGCATCAAATCAATGGCGGTGTTAGAGATATAAGCCTCAAGAGAATGTATTAATGTCACGACCGTCTGTCTGTGTCAGATGAGACTAACAATGAAGAGATAGACCCACTAACTCGTTAACATCGCAGCAACAGTCTAAAATAGTCTCCCTTCTCTCTTTTTCTATGTCCATGTAGTCCTAGTGTCACCGAGTAGCTCCAGTGGACAACCTCACATCAATACAACCTAATCAACACAGTGTCTGACTAAGCCTTTCTCATAGTCATAGAGGAGAGATGTGATCACCGACACCAGTCGAGGAAGACATGTCTTTTACCTAACAACTAGTGAGTCATACACAAATAGTGTATAACGCAACCTATCAGATGTATAATATTAAACATGAACACAAAAAACTGTCCCAAAACGACCTTTGGCAATGCATATAACATGACATGTCACATGTCTGCTATCCTAACAAGCGACGTTATCACGTAGCAAATTAGGCATCTACACTTTCATTAGCTCTCTATGTGTCCATACGGGTCTTTACATCTTTCTCCAGAAACTCATTTCCAAGACCAATATATGTTTTTCAGTGTGCCTGTTCAGTGCTACGCTTCACATCCTTACAAAAGTACAGCTCCTATGTACCACTTCAACAGTCAAATAAGAAAATGTGGTTAGCCAGATAGGAAACAATGTTTGTCAAATTTTAATCAAACTTATAAATAGCGCATACAAACTTATAAAAAGTAGGCACATTTGTTAAACAAATGGGCACAATCTTGGCCAAGTAAGAAAATTTGTTAGCCAAATGGGGAAAATGTTGACCAAGTAACGAAACACATCGTTCAAACATATGAAAAGTAGGAAACGTTGTTAACCAAGTGTGAAAAGGTATCGACCAAAGAGAGAAATATCTCACCTAAACTTATAAAATAAAAGTAAGTACATCTGTTAGCTAAATGGCAAAAATGTCGGCCAAATACAGAAATACCTCACCAAACTTGTAAAAAGTAGGAAAACTTGTTAACCAAATTAGAAAGATGTTGACCAAGTAGGACATGTGTTAGCTGAAAGGGGGAAAATATTGACAACGTAACGAAATAATTCTTCCAAATTTATAAAATGTAGGGAACATGTTAACCAAATGGGAAAACTCTAGGTCATGAAGAAAAATTTTTTAACCAAGTGGGAAAGATATTGGCCAAGTAAAGAAATATCTCGTTCAAACTTATGAAAACTGAAATTGTTTTCTAACCAAATGGGAAAAATATTGGCCAAATTTAAACCAAACTTATAACAAGTTGAAAAATTTGTTAACCAAATGGGAAAAATCTTTGCCAAGTAAGAAAATTTGTTAGCCAAATGGGAAAAATATTGACGAAATAGGAAAATTTGTTAGCCAAATGGGAAAAAATATTGACCAAATAGAGAAATATTTCAACTAAACTTATGAAAAGTATGAACATTTGTTAGCCAAATGGGAAAAATTTTGGCCAAATTTCCACCAAACTTATAAAAAGTAGGAAACTTTGTTAACCAAATGTGACAAAATATCGGCCAAAGAGAGAAATATATCAACTAAACTTATAAAAAGTAAGTAGGAACATTTGTTAACCAAATGCGAAAAATCTTGGTAACATTTCAACCAAACTTATACAAAGTAGGAAACTTTGTTAACCAAATGTGAAAAAATATCGGCCAAAGAGAGAAATATATCAACTAAACCTATAAAAAGTAAGTACATTTGTCAGCCAAATGGGAAAAAGGTCGACGAAACACAAAAATATCTCATCCAAACTTATAAAAAGTAGGAAGATTTGTAGCCAAATGGGGAAAAATGTTGGTCAAATACAGAAATATCTCAACCAAACTTGTAAAAATCTCATCCAAACTTATGAAAATTATGAACATTTGTTAACCTAAGTGAAATGTATTTGCCAAGCAAAGAAAAAGTAGGATTTTTTGTTAACAACAAGTGAAAAACATTTGCCAGGTAAAGAAATATCGCATCCAAACTTATAAAGTGTAGGAAAAATTGTTAGCCACAGGTTAAAAATTTCGGTCAAATTTATAATTATCTCAGCCAAACTTATAAAAATTAGAAAAATTGGTTGACCAAATGTGGAAAAACGTTGGCCAAATACAGACATATCTCAACCAAACTTATAAAAATCTCATCCGAAAGTTATAAAATGTAGGAAACATTGTTAACCAAAGTGAAAAATATTGGCCAAATTTATAAATATTTCAACCACATTTATAAATAGCTCACACCAACGTATAAAAATTAGGAACATTTCTTAAGCAAATGGTGACAATATGGGCAAAGTAAAGAAATATCTCAGCCAAACTTATAAAATGTAGAAAACTTTTTTGGCTAAATGGGAAACAACATTGGCCAAATACAGAAATATCTCAACCAAACTTATAATGTTCTCATCCAAACTTATGAAAAGTAGGAAAATGTGTTAACCAAAGTAAGAAATATTGGCCAAATTCAGAAATATTTCATTGAAACTTATAAATATATTACCCAAGTTTATGAAAAGTAGGAAAATTTGCCAACCAAATGTGAAAAATGTTCACAAAATTGCAACCAAACATATAAATATCACTAGCAAACTTATGAAAAGTAGGGGAGCATATGTTAACCAAAGAGAAAAATGTTGGCCGAATTAAGAAATATTTCAACCAAACTTATAAATATATCGTCCAAACTTACAAAAAAGTAGGAAACATCTGTTAACCAAAGTTAAAAATGTTGGCCAAACTTCACCCAAACATATACATATCTCAGCCACATTCATGAAACGAAGGAAGTGTCTGTTAACCAAAGTGAAAAATGTTGGCCAAATTTCAACCAAACTTATAAATACCTCATCAAAACTTATAAAAAGTGGGAAACTTTGTTAACCAAATGTGAAATTTTTTAGGTCAAGTAAAGAAATATTTCAACCAAACTTATAAAAGTAGGACAATCTATTAACCAAAGTGAAAAAGGTTGGCCGCATTAAGAAATGTTTCAACGAAACTTATAAATGTCGCAACAAAACTTATGAAACGTAGGAAAATTTGTTGACTAAATGGGAACAATCGTTGGTCAAATACAGAAATATCTTGACCGAACTTATAGAAATCTCGTCAAAAACTTAGGAAAAGTAAGAAACTTTGTTAACCAAATATGAACAAAAATATTGGCCAAGTAAAGAAATATCGCATCCAAATTTGTGAAGACCAAGAAAATTATTACCCAAAGGGGAGACAATTTGGAAAAGTTAAAAAAAAACATATTTCAACCAAACTTATAAATAGGTCAGCCAAACTTATAAAAATTAGGAAAATTTGTTAACCAAATGGGAAAAATATCTCACTTTGTCATTTCACATCCTCAATACCGTCAATTTGCAAACCATCTAATAGTGTCTGTTATGAAGTCGGCCTTTCTTAAAACCAGGTCTACCGTATTGACCCCTTGAATGCTAACTACCACATCTTCTAACCGACTTTCAACGTTTCATACCACATAACACTAACATTCACTATGATTACAGCACAACTGGTTTTCTACTGACTGGGCAAATTCCCCAACCTACAGGAGATAATCATCTATCCCTATGCACACAGCAGCTGTATTTCAGAAAATTACAAGTATCTTATGCTATAAGTCACTATCGTTGAATGAAAATAAATAAAATTATATATGCAATATTTCTTTACTTGGACCAATATTTTTGTTCACCTTTGGTTAACGAAGTTTCTTACTTTTTCCTAAGTTTGGACGAAATTTTCTATAAGTTTGGTCAATATATTTCTGCATTTGACCAACGTTTGTTCCCATTTTGTCAACACATTTTTCTATGTTTCATAAGTTTGGTTACGATATTTATAAGTTTGGTTGAAAATATGTCTTAATGCGGCCAACCTTTTTCACTTTGGTTAACAGAGCTTTCCTACTTTTTAAAAGTTTGGATTGAAATATTTCTTTACTTGACCAAACAATTTTCACATTTGGTTAGCAAAGTTTCCTACTTTTTATAAGTTGTGAATGAGGTATTTATAAGTTTGGTTGAAAATTGGCCAATATTTTACACTTTGGTTAACAGATGTTTCCTACTTATCATAAATTTGACTGAGATATTTATAAGTTTGGTTGACATTTGGCCAATATCTTTTTACTTTGGTTTACAGATTTTTCCTCCTTGTTGTACGTTTGGACGAGATTTTTATAAGTCTGGCTGAGATATTTCTTTACTTTGCCCATATTTTTTCCCATGTGCTTAACAAATTTTCCTAATTTTTATTAGTTTGTGTGAGTTATTTATAAGTTTGGTAGAAATATTTTTGAATTTGGCCAATATTTTTCACTTTGGTTAACAAATTCTCGTAATTTTTATAACTTTGGATAAGATATTTATAAGTTTGGTTGAGATATGTCTGTATTTGGCCAACGATTTGTCACACTTGGTCAAAAAAATTTCCTACTTTTTTATAAGTTTGGCTGAGATATTTATAAGTTTGACCGAAATTTTTAACCTGTGGCTAACAATTTTTCATACGTTTTATAAGATTGGATGCGCTATTTCTTTACTTGGCAAATATTTTTCACATTTGTTTAAGATAGCTTCCTACCATTTTCTTTACTTGGCAAATATATTTCACTTTGGTTAACAAGAGTTCCTACTTTTCATAAGTTTGGATGGGATTTTTATAAGTTTGATTTAGATATTTCTGTATTTGGCCAACATTTTTGCTATTTGGCCAACAAAGTTTCTTACTGTTTATAAGTTTGGATGAGATATTTAGGTGTTTGGCCTACCTTTTTCCCATTTGGCTAACAAATGTTACTTATCTCTATAAGATTAGTTGAAATATTTCTCTCTATCGCCGATATTTTTCCCATTTGGTTAACACATGTTTCTACTTTTTTATAAGTTTGATTGAAATTTGGCCAATATTTTTCCCATTTGGCTAACATATTTTCCTACTTTTAATAAGTTTGGACGATATATTTCTTTACTTGGCCAATGTTTCTCCCATTTGGCTAACAAATGTTCCCACATTTCATAAGTTGAGTTAAAATATTTCTCTCTGTGGTCAGTATGTGTTTCACATTTGGCTAACAAATTTTCTTACTTGGCCAAGATTTTTCCCATTGGTTAACAAATGTTCCTACTGTTTATAAGTGTGGTTGAAAGTTGGCCAATATTTTTCCCATTTGGCTAAAAAATGTTACTAGTTTTCATAAATATGGACGAGATATGTATGCACTTGGCCAACATTTTTCCCATTTGGTTAACAAATGTTCCCACATTTCATAAGTTTGGACGAGATATATCGTTACGTGGTCAATATTTTCCCCATTTGGCTAACAAATTTTCCTATTTGGTCAATATTTTTCCCATTTGGCTAACAAATTGTCCTAGTTTTCATAAGTTTGGATGAGATATTTCGTTACGTTTACCCTATTTTCCCACTTGGTTACAAAGTTTTCCTACTTGGCCTAGAGGTTTCATATTTGGTTAACAGGTCTCCTACATTTTATAAATTGGACGAGGTGTTTCTTACGTTGTCAATATTTTCCCCCTTCTAGCTAACACATTTTCCTAATTGGTCAGTATCTTTCCCAGTTGGTTAATAAGTTTTCCTACGGTTCATTAGTTTGGTTGAGGTATTTCTGTATATGGCCGAGATTTTTCCCATTTGGCTAACAGATTTTCCTGCTTTTTATAAGTTTGGGTGAACCATTTCTCTCTTTAGTCGATCTTTATTTACACTTGGTTAAAAAAAAAAGTCCTACTTTTCCTATGTTTGAACGATGCGATTCGTTACTTGCTCAATATTTTTCCGATTTGGTTAACAAATGCGCCTACTTGGCCAATATTTTTCCCATTTGTTTGACAATTGATCCTACTTTATAGAAGTATTGATGCGATATTTATAAGTTTGGTTAAGATTTTATCAAAATTGTTTCCTATCTGGCTAACACATTCTCTTATTTGACACATAGGAGCTATACTTTTGTCTGGATGTGAAGTGTGGCACTGAACAGACACACTGAAAAACATATATGGTCTTGGAAATGAGTTTCTGGAGAAAAATTTAAAGACCCCTATGGACACATAGAGAGGTAATGAAAATGTAGATGCCTAATTTGCTACGTGATAACGTCGTTGGTTAGGACAGCGGACATGTGACATATCATGACATATGCATTGCCTAAGGTCGATTTGGGATTTGTGTTCGTGTGTAATATTATATATCTAACAGTTTGCGTTATACACTCGTGAGTATGTCTCGCTAGTTGTTAGGTAAAAGACATGTCTTCCTCGACTGGTGTCGATGATAAAATCTCTCATCTATGACTATGAGAAAAGCTAAGACGGACATTGTGTTGAATTTTTTCACACGCAGTTATGTCGCTTTAGACAACAGATTAAGTTGTGTTGATGTGAGGTTGTTCACTGGAACTACTCAGTGACACTGGGACTACACGGAAACAGAAAAAAAAAGAGAGAAAGAAGCCTATTTTAGACTTCGGCTGCGATGTTTATGAGTTAGTGGGTCTATCCCTTTACTGTAAGTCTCATCTGACACAGACAGGCGGTCATAAAATTAGTAAATTCTACAAAAGCTTGTATCTCTAACACATCGCCGTTGATATGATGCTAGTATTTAAGGCCCATCCACTACAGACAGTAATAACCGCCATTTTAATACACATTGTGCCACTTTTCATTAGATATATAGTGGGAAAACCCAGCCTTCTGATGATCGGATACGTAAATATTTATCAAATTGTCGATGGTAGACCTCCTAGCTCGTGCCACCGTTTTTACATCTCACTTTACACATCAAAAATACTAATTTAATTATTACCTCGTATATACTATTACTTTTAGTATTTACAGGAAATTACTAAATACCAGTCATGGTACACAACCTGTGGTGCCACTGAAAGATACAAAATCAGTACTCGAGGCGCTCATGTCTGGGAAGTTGCCAGTACTAAGGACACTACTTTCTGAACGTAGCAGTCAGTATAAGATCACAATACAGTGGATGCCATCCCACTGTGGCGTACCTTGAAACGCCAGCGCTGCTCGATTGGTTAAAGAAGGAGCGAAAGAAGAACAGCGCACGCGTTCACATGCACAAACAGGCACAACACTCACATACACACATACAGACACACACGCATATTCACGCACGCAGACACACATTCAAGCAACACATTCACGCATGCACACGGAGTGAAGCACACACACATATACACACATTCACGCATAGACACACACACACACACACACACATTCACATGACGCCTTTTTCTGCAGTATCACCTCTAACCACGTGTCTCGGTTGTATCCTTACACATGACCGGATGCAGAGCCAATGTGAGATTTGAAAATTCATGGAACACGTTACATACTCACACGGGATATCTGTAAATTAACACTTAATTTATCAGAACGAGAAAAAAAAACAAAGAGATAAATGAGAGAGTGGGCGAGTCGGGGGGCGTGGCGAAGGCGAGAGAAAGAGAGAGAGAGGGAGAAAGAGAGAGAGAGAGAGAGAGAGAGTAAGAGAGAGAGAGAGAGAGAGAGATCCACTCATGTATGCAGATAGACAGAAGGATAGGTTGACTCATTCACATTTACACACGCCCACGCGCGGGCACACACACGCACACACACACACACAGACAATGGTCAGACAAGTACTGGTATCACACCAATGTCACACAAGAGCGAATACTCAGACAGAGAGAGCAAAAGAGAGAGATAGAGAGGGAGGGAGAGTTACGAAACCATATGTATACGCAACTCAAGCTTGGCGACTCAGCCATGTGCACATGCGGATTGGCTTCGCAGATAACCGAACACATATGCCAAGACTGCCAAAAATTTAAAATTTCTACGCAAACCTTCTGGCCTAGAGAGACCGTGGAAGGTAACCACTATGGGCGGCTGAGTGAATTAAATCAGCACACACACATACACACACACACACACACCCACACACACACACAAAAGCCCACATACACACATTCCCGCGCAGACACACACACAAACACATTCGCACGCGAACTCGCATGCGTACACACACATGTACGCGCACGCACACACACGCACATACAAACATGCGCACGCGCACACACACGCTCGCGCGCGCACACACACACACACATGTGCGCATACACACACGCAGACACACACACATACACATCGGTAGAATGAAATTTCAAAGTGAATGAAACATAATCTAACCGTTAGTAACGGTTAGCACATTCCTGAGTTTTTGTGAATTTGTTACATTTGTAAACTCGTATTAATATTAATATTATCGTATTATAAGTACTTGCCCATATCCTTACCCACGTCGCGAGTTTTAACGGGTTAGAATGCTCCATTGCTAAAGTATGAGTGGTAATGACTACTACCACTCAGAGGCCGCTTCGGTAACTGCGAAAATACACTAATTTTTAGAGCAGAATACATACCCTGCTGTCTTTTGTTTATTTGTAACGCTTTAGCGCGATTACTGCAAACTAAGAAAGATTTGTCAAAATCCGTGTATACACACGGGGTTTTGCCTTCGAGATGTCCCATTTCTGACATAAATTGTGGTAATGTGTTCACATGTGCCGATATTTACGTAGTGTTTACATAATTGGCGCCAAAGCAAAGTGCCTTAGAATATTTGTTTACATCTTCGGCGATGTGTTCACGCGGTTCAGCACCATTTAAGACCTGTATATTCCAAATTTCATTACCGTTAGTTAATTCTAACGCCCGTAACATTCGATTGACACGTGTGTAAGTCGTATTTTGTAAATATCAGCATAAACAGTTAGGGGACATAACCATATGTTAATACTCTAAAGTCAATAACTAGAATTATTTTTTGAAAGATGGTTTTTACCTTGTTTTAACATTATTTATTTTCCTACAAAGTTCCCTTCTATTATTATATAAATAATATCTATAATACAATAATATCTATTTAAAAGTCACCAATAGTGTTTTATTTTACTTATAGAGAATGTTTTAAACTTTATTTAATTACAATTTATAATCAATTTCGGCGTTCCATGTGTAATCTTTTTCTTAAATAGCGTATATTATTCAAGTAATGTCAACAGTCAGGTTGCATGACATCAGACATAAATTCTCGGTTGTAAGTGTACTACTTGAGAACCGATTGCTTTCAGCGTGTATGTATGTATTGGGTTTGATCACCGGCCCAAACCTTCACCCCCACCTGACCTCACGCCGCATCGATCCGGCTCGCAAGCCCGCCTGTTCCCATCCACCTCCGGAGACACACACACACACACACATGTATAATCTTTAGACCCCCTTACCGGTGCATATTTGTTCTACTTATCCATATCACTCTTATCAGTATTCCACATGTCCGAGGCTTGCCTCGCTGTCTTCAAGTGGGCCCGGGGCGGTCTGGTGGGGGCGTCGGGGGCACACACACACACCATGGACCGGAATTACAGTCAACAGGAAGTACAAAAAAGAACGTCAATTGAGGAGGGCTTTTGTGACGAAGCAAGGCGGCGGGATACCCCGTATAGAAGGATTTATCGGAAGAGGCTCTCCCCATTTAGGGGCAGTTATCACATGAGGTACTACTTTATATATATATATCTTTGCTCTTTCTTGCTGTTCCACTCTTAGTAGACAAACGTATAAATGTGGTGGATCGCCTTGTATCCTCTCACTTTTATTCTGGTGTCCGCTATTCCCATTAGTCCAATTTTTTTTTAGTTTTTGTGGGCAAAGAACACCAGCAAATGTGATCCTCAAATTGCTCTTCCTATTGTTGACGTCTAACAAAGGATGATGACAGCCAAGATGTTTAGACTCCATTTCTGTGTGTAAATGTTTACGCTTCAATTGACATCCAGCTGCCCTTTCTCCACAAATGACAGACGTTGGTCATGCTTCTTTTGGGGAGTGCTAGCCGCAACAATATAAAATTATGTCTTCAAAGACTCTGAATGCCATAATAAGAAAGTGTGGGCTATTTAATCTAGAAACAATATTATTCTGAGTTGCAAAATTAATAATTGTCTCAGATATCATTCTCTCGATGACTTATGTACGAGTATGTATTGGATATCTTGTACAATTTATTTTGCTGGAATACATGCAGCGTCTATGTCGCCACATCAAAGTGAAGCTACAGGTATATACAAAATATACATGTAAGCTAGACATGCATCATCATCAACATCATTTAACAGGTCATTTGCAGAACGTCGCTCTCATTAGGGCCACCAGAAAAGATTCTCAATCCTTTGCTAGTTCCCCAGCCTCAAACATTTTCACGCTCAAGGTGTCTACAGTATCCTCTGTCCATCTCTGTGCGAGTCGACCTCAGTTTCTTCTTCCACGAACCTTGCCTCCCATCACTGTTCTTCCCAAACCCCTGTACTATATAGCCACAGTATTTCAGTTTCCGAAGCATGATCCTGTTTATGAGTAGCTTGCTCCCATGTTCATATCGTGCACAATATCTTCTTGCCACATTAGTTATTCTTCTGAGTAATTTCGTCTCTGTGGTTTCATTTCTGCTTTTGTCTCCGATTGTCAGTGTCTAGTTCTAGAAAGCAACTGAGGGTAAGAAATATGAGTTTACTCAACACAGAAGTGACATAAGTTATTCTTTAATACTTACCAGTAAAGGTGGCAAAAATAGACAGTGCAACGGGTAACATAAACATCCGCCGTCCACCAAGTAAATATTCAGTTCTATTGGCCTTTCTAAAATCCTTGACGGCAAACAGGATGCCAATACCCATGGAGACCAACATTATGAAAGCTAACACAATGTAGTCTGTGACTTGTAAAGACACCGATGTATCCATGTCCAAAGATGTTCAGATCAAATTGAGTTGTTCGACTTTATCGCAATAGATCTTTACTTTCAGTGTCTACGTCGAACACCAGTACAGGCAACGTGGCTTATATTCAGACTAAACCGCCATATGTCTATTGAACACACTAGGTCGTGTCTGGATATAATTTATCTAATAATAAATACCGGCCAATGATTGTTTAGCTTATTCATTATTAACATTATTAATATACGTTTTAAACAAGTTTTAACAGGTACATTTTTGCGAAAAGCGAAGAGTTTATTAACACACTAGAAATATACTTGAAACATAATATAATGTTCTCTACTGCACATTACTAAATTATCATTAATAAAACAAAACAGATATAACAAGGTACCATTTTTTAATATAAAATTATATTGCATGAGCTGAGTAACAATAATACATCGTTCAGCACGTCAAATAATAATTTATGAAGATTAATTCACATACATTGTTTCTCTTTGGAATATTGGCTGCTATTAGTTTTAAGAATGACAGCTTATTCTATTGGTGAGATACTCGATGCATCTCACAAAGGTTGCACCTACTTCAATATCTCTTACACACTTATCTTATATATGAAAGGCAATGTATGTATGTATGTATGTATGTATGTATGTATGTATGTATGTATGTATGTATGTATGTATGTATGTATGTATGTATGTATGTATGTATGTATGTATGTATGTATGTATGTATGTATGTATGTATGTATGTATGTATGTATGTATGTATGTATGTATGTATGTATGTATGTATGTATGTATGTATGTATGTATGTATGTATGTATGTATGTATGTATGTATGTATGTATGTATGTATGTATGTATGTATGTATGTATGTATGTATGTATGTATGTATGTATGTATGTATGTATGTATGTATGTATGTATGTATGTATGTATGTATGTATGTATGTATGTATGTATGTATGTATGTATGTATGTATGTATGTATGTATGTATGTATGTATGTATGTATGTATGTATGTATGTATGTATGTATGTATGTATGTATGTATGTATGTTGTTT
>JACEFZ010008459.1:242500-357500 GCA_014155875.1 Cepaea nemoralis
AACATGTCAACCTACCATGCGTCTCTCTTGAGACGTCTCCACAGCCGTGACCCAGACTTACGGCGTCCGCCTGGGGCTCTGATGGTAACTAGTTCCATCTCTAAAAAGAGATGAGAACTTTTCCCTAGAGCAGGTAGTACCTAAAGATTTCACACGTCCCCCTGATCTCTTTGTTAGTGAAGACAGTTACCTAGCTTTTTTTCGAATAATGTCGAAAAACAGCATTACTTATCCTTTGCAATGAACCAACACTCATTCCGTTTACCTCGAGGCACAGAACCATTCTTGTTTATTATCACTTCACGTGTGTGTGTGTGTGTGTGTGTGTGTGTGTGTGTGTGTGTGTGTGTGTGTGTTTGTGTGTGTGTGTGTGATCACTTATCAGCCGATGCACAGGCGCCTTTGTATCACCCATTCCGACACAATCTGTCCAACGTGGCTATTATTTTATGCAGGGCTGCTTTGTTGGGCTGCACCATATCCCGTTCCTTTTCGCTCACTATCTTACCAGTTTCACAGAAACATCGAATCGTTTCTTCGGCATATACCATCCAATAATCCCACCAACCTATATCCCCTGGTGTCATAATAGTGTTTCATACATAGGTTTTCAATGTTCGCTGCGATCCTTGGGCATATGTTTGTCTGGAGTACCTTGTGTCTATCATATATGGACAACAGAGCAAGCATACATTGTAAGCGCACAATGGACGTGTCTTATATGCGTCCCAAATTAATTCTCATTGTCTTATTTTGCGTGCAATCCAGATTCTCCAACTGGTTGTGTGATATTGTCAACAATCACGGACTATACTCATTCACAGAAATAATAGATTGTTGATAAAGAGTGTATAAGAAATCAACGTTCCTTATCCGCCGTTGCCATTACAATAAGTACAACATTGAGTCCGTTCCTGATCTTTGATACCACCTCTCCCACTTAGTCGCTGCAGTACACATTTCTGTTAATGTTAATCTCGTATATTTAACTGTGTTCTCTCTTCAGATCGGACTGTCAGTGACAGTGATGTCTGCAGCCTCATCCCTACAGGTTTTGTTATATAAAGAGCATCATAACACAGCTGCTTTGTCAGGGTTGATTACTGGACATGTTTCCATTCACTCACTTTATCCACCGCACCCTGCGTTTCTCTATATACATTCATAAAGAAGAAGAAGAAGGTAATGAAGAAGAAGATAACGAATAAGAAGAGAAGATGAAGAGCTATTTATAGAGGCATTGTTTGTGATAATCGTATTATAGGGCCCGAATATCAACATCATCACCACAGCCATCATGGCTATGATAATAATCAAAATAATATTTGTCATCATCATCATTATCAAAATCCTACACGCCTTGGCAAGAGCAAAGGTAGGGCTCCACAGCGCTCATTTTCGTACTATTCGTCACTTATATCTGTCCATGTCAAGTTCTGGACCAAAATGCACACGTTATTAACATATTTAGAAGACAGAATATGCAACAGATGGCAGTAAGATGTGCTACAAGGCAAACGCCATAACAATTCATAGTACTGCATTATTAGTATTCAGGAGTGTCTAATTTGCACACGATTCAAAATTCAACTTTGTTATGCTGGCCTCTTGTCTTCAGATGAGTGGATGCATGAACTATAATCCAAATATTATCTATAAAATGAATGGAGCAAAGCCAACATCAGCCGTCATCTACATAACCGTTAACACCGACAGCCTTGACGCCATCGTGGAACACTCGTCACATCTTGCCGTTTGTAACAGAGTGTTTCGATTAATGTGCTCGTGTGTTTGCATGATATGGTGAAATACTATCAAGCGCCTCATCTTATTCTTGTTTGTTATCGCTCTGTCTATAAATTGTGTAAGTTTTCAATTTTTTTTTCAGTGTGTTCTCCTCTGCTTCTTCTTTTGTCCTACTGCGTTTGTCGTGAAGCGTCGCAGAGAGGCGGAAGATGGGATTTTCTGTGTTCCGCGTGTCTTCTTGCTTGTATCAGCGTCATAATTGATTTCTTCAGTACCTTTTTAATTCCATCTAGCCAATTTCTTCTGGGTCGTCCGATGTTGTCACATGGAACGCTTTTGTCGCTGGTTGATCTTGTCCCATTCTAACTGTCACGAGATCCCACATGAGAACTTATGGATAAGATGACTATTTTAATAATAACTTGAAAATTACAATCTACTCTTCACACTCTCAGATCAATGTTTATACAATGTAAACACCTAGGGGAATGTCATACTTTGTTTAAAGATGTGTAGAATAGGATGATAGTGTTGACAGACACATATATCAAGATCAGGATCAGACACGTGGCAGATCAATCCCGTCACAATTTCACACTTGCTCGATAATTCACCAAAAGAGTAATTTAAATAATTATAACTATACACCTTTAATATAGAATAATTAGACGATTGTTGGAATAAATGTTGAAAGGAATATATCTGACTATAGTTGATGTGATCTTGGTGTGGATGTCACCACGAGAAAGCGTATCGAGTTGAATAATATATGAATGTATGTTGGTTTATTAATACTGAAGTAACCGAAAACAGAATCCCCTTGAAGTCTCCAATTGCTTGGGATAACGGTATAAACTCTGGCAAACGTAGGTGGAAGTCCTCCTCTGGAAAACTCGAAGAAGTGAGTAACACAGCAACTTGGTATTCATCTAGTTTCATTCAAACAATTTTGACAACTCTCGTTCTCGGCCATTAAAATTTTTCACATGGAATCCTCCACCAAACGTAGAATAAAAAGGGGGATCCTGATATAAATAAAAAGAGAACCAGGTGAGTATTCCCAGCCATACCCACGCATAGTGTCATTCTCGCCACTCATTATCCACTATTATCACATTTTAATTGTCTACATATGTAGGTAGACAAGGTATAGAAATGCGTTAATTAATATGCTTGTGCTGACTGAAGTAGTGATCATGTACCACTATGTGGACAAATAAAAGTAAGATTAAAGAGCGGGAATAAAATTGTTAAGAACTTGAGAATTAATGCTGATGGACAAAAGACAAAAGAAAGTTCTTTAAACGAGCAGTGCAAAAAAAACAAAAAAACAATTGAATTAAATTCCATTAAAGATACAAACAATATGCACAGACAAAGCAGTGAGCTAATTGGAAGAAAAATAAGAATAAATGTTGTTTGTCTATCAAGAATGATGATGACCATTCATTTCATCCAGTTGGGTTGAAAGTATGGAGCCGTGACTTCTAAGATGGCTGATAAGGCCTATTTTGGCTCGAAATGTTCTTTGACAATGTGGACAAAGAATGCTTGACGTTTCTGGAGGAGGATTTCCTGCAGTGATTTTTCTGTCCTGCCTTTTCTTCACAGCTATTGCAGTCCTAGTTGCCTCACACGTGACTAATCCCTTGCGTAATGATGCACGCCACGAATTTCGGTCTCTGGCTGCAGCCTCCCATGTGTCAAGATGAATTCCAAAAGCATTCAGTGATATTTTCAGTGTCTTTAAAGCGTTTCCTCTGGCCGCATTGGGAGCGTTTACCACAACGCAAGTCGCCGTAAAAAAAAAAAAAAGTTTAGGGAGCCTGCGATCTGGCATGCGAGTTAAGTGACCAACCCAGCGAATCTGATTCTTCATTAGTAGAGTGTGGATACTGGGCATGGACGCTCTTTCTAGGACTTCAGTGTCTGGGATCTTGTCTTGCCATTTAATCTTCAGTAGCTTCCTAAGGCAGACTGTGTGGAAGTTGTTTAATTTCCTAGCGTGTCGCTGATAAACAGTCCAGGTTTCACAAGCATATAGTAGTGTGGATAATACAACTGCTTTGTAGACTTTCAGCTTTGTTTGCACACGTATTCCATTTCTGTTCCATACATTCTTGTATCGTCTGCCAAAGGGTCGCGCTGGCCTTGGAGATTATTGCATTCACTTCATCATCAATTGTGGAATCTTGTGACACAGTGCTGCCAAGATAGGTGAATTTGTCCACAACACTTAGTCTATGACCATTCACTTTGATATTCGGCACAGTGTGATTATTCCCTGGCGCTGGCTGGTACATAACTACAGTCTTCTCCAAGTTGATATTGAGCCCAAAGTTGGCACAAGCATGTGAGAAAGCTGAAACATTGCATGCCAGCCTCTGAGTTGGCATATAGAGCGCAATCATCAGCAAACAGGAGCTCTCTGGCGGTGTCGCTGTTAATTTTTGATTTAGCTTTCAGCCTTCTGAGATTGAATAACTTTCCATCCATGTGATGTCTATTCCATTGTCGTTGTTCTCGAAGGCATTCGTCAACATAGCTGACAACATGAGGCTGAACAGTGTTTGTGCCAGGACACATCCTTGCTTCACCCCATTGGTGACAGGAAAGGGCTCAGACAGTTCACCATTTTCCTGTACTCTTGCCTGCAAACATCATGAAATAGCCGCACTATTTGGACAAACTTTCGTGGACAGCCATATGTTGCCGTAATCTTCCACAGTCCTTCTCTGCTGACTGTATCAAAAGCCTTGGTAAGGTCAATTAAAGTGGAGAAAATTTCGAAGTTCTGTTCCTGACATTTCTCTTGCAGCTGCCTTGCAGCGAAAATCATGTCAACAGTTCCTCGTTCTTTCTGAAGCCACATTGACTCTCAGAAAGAAGACCTTGATCGAGATGGGCCGTGAGGCGATTGAGAAGAATTCTGGCGAGTATCTTCCCTGCAATTGAAAGCAAGGAGATGCCTCGGTGGTTGTCACAGGATTGGCGGTTTCCTTTACGTTTGTAAACGTGGACTATTGACGCTTCCTTGAAATATTGTGGGATGGTCTCGATAACCCATATGTTTGTAAAGACTTGGTGGAGCTGTTCTGTTAGGACCGGCCCACCTGCCTTGTATATCTCTGCTGGGATGGAGTCAGGACCAGGTGCCTTGCCGCTGGAGAGTTGCTGTATGGCTTTGTTTACTTCCACTATGGTTGGCAGGTCATTAAGTGTATCATTAGTGAGAACTTGAGGAAGGCAGTTGATTTTTTCATTATCGAAGAAGGAAGTTGCATTTAAGATGTTGCTGAAATGCTCTGCCCAGCCTTGAAGGATTTCTTTCTTATCGCTGACCAATGTCCCCCCCCCCCCCCCCCCCATCTGCACTGAGGAGGGGAACTATGCCTGGTGATGTAGGACCATAGACCGCTTTCAGTGAGTCGTAGAAGTTTTTCATATCATGTCTGTCAGCAAAGCCTTGAATTTCATCAGGTTTGCTGCTCAGCCAGGAGTCCCGCATGTGCCGAAGTTTCTACTGCACTACTCTCTGAATGTTCTTGAAAGCATCTTTTTTATGATGACTTCGGGTTATTCTAATGTGCCTTGAGGAGAAGATGTTTCTCGGCAGCAATTGGCTGATGTCTTCGTAATTTTCATCAAGCCAATCTTTATGCTTTCGGGGGGCCGGACCCAGGATTTCCATAGCAGTATTGTAGACTATGTCCTTTAGGGCTCTAAACTCTGTTTCTGCATCTTATTTTACTGCAACATTGGACTTGAGGCGGTCTTCCAGCATATTTTCAAACGAAAGCTGCATTTTCCTGCTGTTTAAGCGGGTGACATTTAGTTGCTGTTTTTTTTTTATTTTTTTTGCATTTTTACCCCTTTAGGACGCCGTGGTGGTTTGATGTGTATGTTTATTTTTGAGATAGTGAGACGATGGTCTGTCCAACATTCGGCACCACACATGGATTTTTTCACCCGAACGTCTTGTCTGTCACCCCTCCTGACGATGGCATAGTCAATGAGGTGCCAGTGTTTCGAGCGAGGGTGCATTCACGATGACCTATTTCTCATGGGAAGATAGAAAATTGTGTTGGTAATCAGGAGGAGATCGTGTTCGACACATGTCTGAAGGATAAATACAGGGTGTTTGAAATCAAAAACAGGAAAAAATAATATTGGAGGAAGGTGCCATGGTAAGAGGTGAAATCAATATATAAGAGAATTATATGATGGAGAAAGGGAAGAATTAACAGAAGAAAGTAACATAGAAGGTTCACCTATTCTAAAAGTAAAAGTCGCTGAAGCTATAAACATATGAAGAAATTAACAACATCTGGGCCAGATGAAATCATAAGAGAAGAATTAGAAGTATTGGGAGAATTCTTAGTATATATAACCAATTAGAAGTAGTGGGAGAATTCGTAGTAGATATATTAACCAAAAATATTGAACGATATTTACAGCAGTGGATATTTACCGAGCAATATGCTGAAATCTGTATTTATAGCTATGCCAAACAGATCAGGAACAATTGGATGCGAAGATTTTCGTACGATTAACCTCATAAACCATGTCACTAAGCTTCTACACAGAATTATAATGAGAAGAACAAAAAAGAAACTAAACATGGAAATTAGTGAAGAACAGTCTGGATTTGTGGAAGGAAATGGTACAAACAATGCAATATATACTAATTGGACACTAATAAAAAGGTCAATATAGACGCAGAAGGACATATATTTATGCTTCATAGATTATACTAAGGCATTTGATAAAGTAAAACATGATAAACTGATTAAAATGTTGGAAAATATCAAGACTGATGGGAAATATATAAGAATAATGAAGAATATTTACTGGAACCAAGTATCATCAATTAAAATGGGAAATAAAGAGGGCAGTTATGAACAGGTAAAGCTAAGAGTTCGACAGGTATGTGTGTTGTCACCGGTTCTCTTCTCCCTATATAATGAAGTAATATTGAGAGAGATCAAAGAGAAGCCAGGAATACTAATCGGAGGTTATAATATAAACAATATACTCTATGCAGATAACACAGTAATGCAAAAGACCTACAACTATTGGACATTGCAGTAACAGAGAGTGCAAAGAAAGGATTCTAGTTGAATATCAAGAAAACAGTGACAATGGCGATATCAAAGAAAATGATTACACCAAAATGTAACATGGAAGAAATAGAAAGTAAAATCCTTAACCAAGTGGATAATTTTAAATACATAGGTTCATCATTGTCAACAATCACGGACTATACTCATTCACAGAAATAATAGATTGTTGATAAAGAGTGTATAAGAAATCAACGTTCCTTATCCGCCGTTGCCATTACAATAAGTACAACATTGAGTCCGTTCCTGATCTTTGATACCACCTCTCCCACTTAGTCGCTGCAGTACACATTTCTGTTAATGTTAATCTCGTATATTTAACTGTGTTCTCTCTTCAGATCGGACTGTCAGTGACAGTGATGTCTGCAGCCTCATCCCTACAGGTTTTGTTATAAAAAGAGCATCATAACACAGCTACTTTGTCAGGGTTGATTACTGGACATGTTTCCATTCACTCACTTTATCCACCGCACCCTGCGTTTCTCTATATACATTCATATAGAAGAAGAAGAAGGTAATGAAGAAGAAGATAACGAATAAGAAGAGAAGATGAAGAGCTATTTATAGAGGCATTGTTTGTGATAATCGTATTATAGGGCCCGAATATCAACATCATCACCACAGCCATCATGGCTATGATAATAATCAAAATAATATTTGTCATCATCATCATTATCAAAATCCTACACGCCTTGGCAAGAGCAAAGGTAGGGCTCCACAGCGCTCATTTTCGTACTATTCGTCACTTATATCTGTCCATGTCAAGTTCTGGACCAAAATGCACACGTTATTAACATATTTAGAAGACAGAATATGCAACAGATGGCAGTAAGATGTGCTACAAGGCAAACGCCATAACAATTCATAGTACTGCATTATTAGTATTCAGGAGTGTCTAATTTGCACACGATTCAAAAATTCAACTTTGTTATGCTGGCCTCTTGTCTTCAGATGAGTGGATGCATGAACTATAATCCAAATATTATCTATAAAATGAATGGAGCAAAGCCAACATCAGCCGTCATCTACATAATCGTTAACACCGACAGCCTTGACGCCATCGTGGAACACTCGTCACATCTTGCCGTTTGTAACAGAGTGTTTCGATTAATGTGCTCGTGTGTTTGCATGATATGGTGAAATACTATCAAGCGCCTCATCTTATTCTTGTTTGTTATCGCTCTGTCTATAAATTGTGTAAGTTTTCAATTTTTTTTTCAGTGTGTTCTCCTCTGCTTCTTCTTTTGTCCTACTGCGTTTGTCGTGAAGCGTCGCAGAGAGGCGGAAGATGGGATTTTCTGTGTTCCGCGTGTCTTCTTGCTTGTATCAGCGTCATAATTGATTTCTTCAGTACCTTTTTAATTCCATCTAGCCAATTTCTTCTGGGTCGTCCGATGTTGTCACATGGAACGCTTTTGTCGCTGGTTGATCTTGTCCCATTCTAACTGTCACGAGATCCCACATGAGAACTTATGGATAAGATGACTATTTTAATAATAACTTGAAAATTACAATCTACTCTTCACACTCTCAGATCAATGTTTATACAATGCAAACACCTAGGGGAATGTCATACTTTGTTTAAAGATGTGTAGAATAGGATGATAGTGTTGACAGACACATATATCAAGATCAGGATCAGACACGTGGCAGATCAATCCCGTCACAAGTTCACACTTGCTCGATAATTCACCAAAAGAGTAATTTAAATAATTATAACTATACACCTTTAATATAGAATAATTAGACGATTGTTGGAATAAATGTTGAAAGGAATATATCTGACTATAGTTGATGTGATCTTGGTGTGGATGTCACCACGAGAAAGCGTATCGAGTTGAATAATATATGAATGTATGTTGGTTTATTAATACTGAAGTAACCGAAAACAGAATCCCCTTGAAGTCTCCAATTGCTTGGGATAACGGTATAAACTCTGGCAAACGTAGGTGGAAGTCCTCCTCTGGAAAACTCGAAGAAGTGAGTAACACAGCAACTTGGTATTCATCTAGTTTCATTCAAACAATTTTGACAACTCTCGTTCTCGGCCATTAAAATTTTTCACATGGAATCCTCCACCAAACGTAGAATAAAAAGGGGGATCCTGATATAAATAAAAAGAGAACCAGGTGAGTATTCCCAGCCATACCCACTCATAATGTCATTCTCGCCACTCATTATCCACTATTATCACATTTTAATTGTCTACATATGTAGGTAGACAAGGTATAGAAATGCGTTAATTAATATGCTTGTGCTGACTGAAGTAGTGATCATGTACCACTATGTGGACAAATAAAAGTAAGATTAAAGAGCGGGAATAAAATTGTTAAGAACTTGAGAATTAATGCTGATGGACAAAGACAAAAGAAAGTTCTTTAAACGAGCAGTGCAAAAAAAAACAAAAAAACAATTGAATTAAATTCCATTAAAGATACAAACAATATGCACAGACAAAGCAGTGAGCTAATTGGAAGAAAAATAAGAATAAATGTTGTTTGTCTATCAAGAATGATGATGACCATTCATTTCATCCAGTTGGGTTGAAAGTATGGAGCCGTGACTTCTAAGATGGCTGATAAGGCCTATTTTGGCTCGAAATGTTCTTTGACAATGTGGACAAAGAATGCTTGACGTTTCTGGAGGAGGATTTCCTGCAGTGATTTTTCTGTCCTGCCTTTTCTTCACAGCTATTGCAGTCCTAGTTGCCTCACACGTGACTAATCCCTTGCGTAATGATGCACGCCACGAATTTCGGTCTCTGGCTGCAGCCTCCCATGTGTCAAGATGAATTCCAAAAGCATTCAGTGATATTTTCAGTGTCTTTAAAGCGTTTCCTCTGGCCGCATTGGGAGCGTTTACCACAACGCAAGTCGCCGTAAAAAAAAAAAAAAAGTTTAGGGAGCCTGCGATCTGGCATGCGAGTTAAGTGACCAACCCAGCGAATCTGATTCTTCATTAGTAGAGTGTGGATACTGGGCATGGACGCTCTTTCTAGGACTTCAGTGTCTGGGATCTTGTCTTGCCATTTAATCTTCAGTAGCTTCCTAAGGCAGACTGTGTGGAAGTTGTTTAATTTCCTAGCGTGTCGCTGATAAACAGTCCAGGTTTCACAAGCATATAGTAGTGTGGATAATACAACTGCTTTGTAGACTTTCAGCTTTGTTTGCACACGTATTCCATTTCTGTTCCATACATTCTTGTATCGTCTGCCAAAGGTCGCGCTGGCCTTGGAGATTATTGCATTCACTTCATCATCAATTGTGGAATCTTGTGACACAGTGCTGCCAAGATAGGTGAATTTGTCCACAACACTTAGTCTATGACCATTCACTTTGATATTCGGCACAGTGTGATTATTCCCTGGCGCTGGCTGGTACATAACTACAGTCTTCTCCAAGTTGATATTGAGCCCAAAGTTGGCACAAGCATGTGAGAAAGCTGAAACATTGCATGCCAGCCTCTGAGTTGGCATATAGAGCGCAATCATCAGCAAACAGGAGCTCTCTGGCGGTGTCGCTGTTAATTTTTGATTTAGCTTTCAGCCTTCTGAGATTGAATAACTTTCCATCCATGTGATGTCTATTCCATTGTCGTTGTTCTCGAAGGCATTCGTCAACATAGCTGACAACATGAGGCTGAACAGTGTTTGTGCCAGGACACATCCTTGCTTCACCCCATTGGTGACAGGAAAGGGCTCAGACAGTTCACCATTTTCCTGTACTCTTGCCTGCAAACATCATGAAAATAGCCGCACTATTTGGACAAACTTTCGTGGACAGCCATATGTTGCCGTAATCTTCCACAGTCCTTCTCTGCTGACTGTATCAAAAGCCTTGGTAAGGTCAATTAAAGTGGAGAAAATTTCGAAGTTCTGTTCCTGACATTTCTCTTGCAGCTGCCTTGCAGCGAAAATCATGTCAACAGTTCCTCGTTCTTTTCTGAAGCCACATTGACTCTCAGAAAGAAGACCTTGATCGAGATGGGCCGTGAGGCGATTGAGAAGAATTCTGGCGAGTATCTTCCCTGCAATTGAAAGCAAGGAGATGCCTCGGTGGTTGTCACAGGATTGGCGGTTTCCTTTACGTTTGTAAACGTGGACTATTGACGCTTCCTTGAAATATTGTGGGATGGTCTCGATAACCCATATGTTTGTAAAGACTTGGTGGAGCTGTTCTGTTAGGACCGGCCCACCTGCCTTGTATATCTCTGCTGGGATGGAGTCAGGACCAGGTGCCTTGCCGCTGGAGAGTTGCTGTATGGCTTTGTTTACTTCCACTATGGTTGGCAGGTCATTAAGTGTATCATTAGTGAGAACTTGAGGAAGGCAGTTGATTTTTTCATTATCGAAGAAGGAAGTTGCATTTAAGATGTTGCTGAAATGCTCTGCCCAGCCTTGAAGGATTTCTTTCTTATCGCTGACCAATGTCCCCCCCCCCCCCATCTGCACTGAGGAGGGGAACTATGCCTGGTGATGTAGGACCATAGACCGCTTTCAGTGAGTCGTAGAAGTTTTTCATATCATGTCTGTCAGCAAAGCCTTGAATTTCATCAGCTTTGCTGCTCAGCCAGGAGTCCCGCATGTGCCGAAGTTTCTACTGCACTACTCTCTGAATGTTCTTGAAAGCATCTTTTTTATGATGACTTCGGGTTATTCTAATGTGCCTTGAGGAGAAGATGTTTCTCGGCCAGCAATTGGCTGATGTCTTCGTAATTTTCATCAAGCCAATCTTTATGCTTTCGGGGGGCCGGACCCAGGATTTCCATAGCAGTATTGTAGACTATGTCCTTTAGGGCTCTAAAACTCTGTTTCTGCATCTTATTTACTGCAACATTGGACTTGAGGCGGTCTTCCAGCATATTTTCAAACGAAAGCTGCATTTTCCTGCTGTTTAAGCGGGTGACATTTAGTTGCTGTTTTTTTTTTTTTTTTTTTGCATTTTTACCCCTTTAGGACGCCGTGGTGGTTTGATGTGTATGTTTATTTTTGAGATAGTGAGACGATGGTCTGTCCAACATTCGGCACCACACATGGATTTTTTCACCCGAACGTCTTGTCTGTCACCCCTCCTGACGATGGCATAGTCAATGAGGTGCCAGTGTTTCGAGCGAGGGTGCATTCACGATGACCTATTTCTCATGGGAAGATAGAAAATTGTGTTGGTAATCAGGAGGAGATCGTGTTCGACACATGTCTGAAGGATAAATACAGGGTGTTTGAAATCAAAAACAGGAAAAAATAATATTGGAGGAAGGTGCCATGGTAAAGAGGTGAAATCAATATATAAGAGAATTATATGATGGAGAAAGGGAAGAATTAACAGAAGAAAGTAACATAGAAGGTTCACCTATTCTAAAAGTAAAAGTCGCTGAAGCTATAAACATATGAAGAAATTAACAACATCTGGGCCAGATGAAATCATAAGAGAAGAATTAGAAGTATTGGGAGATTCTTAGTATATATAACCAATTAGAAGTAGTGGGAGAATTCGTAGTAGATATATTAACCAAAAATATTGAACGATATTTACAGCAGTGGATATTTACCGAGCAATATGCTGAAATCTGTATTTATAGCTATGCCAAACAGATCAGGAACAATTGAATGCGAAGATTTTCGTACGATTAACCTCATAAACCATGTCACTAAGCTTCTACACAGAATTATAATGAGAAGAACAAAAAAGAAACTAAACATGGAAATTAGTGAAGAACAGTCTGGATTTGTGGAAGGAAATGGTACAAACAATGCAATATATACTAATTGGACACTAATAAAAAGGTCAATATAGACGCAGAAAGGACATATATTTATGCTTCATAGATTATACTAAGGCATTTGATAAAGTAAAACATGATAAACTGATTAAAAATGTTGGAAAATATCAAGACTGATGGGAAATATATAAGAATAATGAAGAATATTTACTGGAACCAAGTATCATCAAGTAAAATGGGAAATAAAGAGGGCAGTTATGAACAGGTAAAGCTAAGAGTTCGACAGGTATGTGTGTTGTCACCGGTTCTCTTCTCCCTATATAATGAAGTAATATTGAGAGAGATCAAAGAGAAGCCAGGAATACTAATCGGAGGTTATAATATAAACAATATACTCTATGCAGATAACACAGTAATGCAAAAGACCTACAACTATTGGACATTGCAGTAACAGAGAGTGCAAAGAAAGGATTCTAGTTGAATATCAAGAAAACAGTGACAATGGCGATATCAAAGAAAATGATTACACCAAAATGTAACATGGAAGAAATAGAAAGTAAAATCCTTAACCAAGTGATAATTTTAAATACATAGGTTCATCATTGTCAACAATCACGGACTATACTCATTCACAGAAATAATAGATTGTTGATAAAGAGTGTATAAGAAATCAACGTTCCTTATCCGCCGTTGCCATTACAATAAGTACAACATTGAGTCCGTTCCTGATCTTTGATACCACCTCTCCCACTTAGTCGCTGCAGTACACATTTCTGTTAATGTTAATCTCGTATATTTAACTGTGTTCTCTCTTCAGATCGGACTGTCAGTGACAGTGATGTCTGCAGCCTCATCCCTACAGGTTTTGTTATAAAAAGAGCATCATAACACAGCTGCTTTGTCAGGGTTGATTACTGGGACATGTTTCCATTCACTCACTTTATCCACCGCACCCTGCGTTTCTCTATATACATTCATAAAGAAGAAGAAGAAGGTAATGAAGAAGAAGATAACGAATAAGAAGAGAAGATGAAGAGCTATTTATAGAGGCATTGTTTGTGATAATCGTATTATAGGGCCCGAATATCAACATCATCACCACAGCCATCATGGCTATGATAATAATCAAAATAATATTTGTCATCATCATCATTATCAAAATCCTACACGCCTTGGCAAGAGCAAAGGTAGGGCTCCACAGCGCTCATTTTCGTACTATTCGTCACTTATATCTGTCCATGTCAAGTTCTGGACCAAAATGCACACGTTATTAACATATTTAGAAGACAGAATATGCAACAGATGGCAGTAAGATGTGCTACGTGGCAAACGCCATAACAATTCATAGTACTGTATTATTAGTATTCAGGAGTGTCTAATTTGCACACGATTCAAAAAATTCAACTTTGTTATGCTGGCCTCTTGTCTTCAGATGAGTGGATGCATGAACTATAATCCAAATATTATCTATAAAATGAATGGAGCAAAGCCAACATCAGCCGTCATCTACATAATCGTTAACACCGACAGCCTTGACGCCATCGTGGAACACTCGTCACATCTTGCCGTTTGTAACAGAGTGTTTCGATTAATGTGCTCGTGTGTTTGCATGATATGGTGAAATACTATCAAGCGCCTCATCTTATTCTTGTTTGTTATCGCTCTGTCTATAAATTGTGTAAGTTTTCAATTTTTTTTTCAGTGTGTTCTCCTCTGCTTCTTCTTTTGTCCTACTGCGTTTGTCGTGAAGCGTCCGCAGAGAGGCGGAAGATGGGATTTTCTGTGTTCCGCGTGTCTTCTTGCTTGTATCAGCGTCATAATTGATTTCTTCAGTACCTTTTTAATTCCATCTAGCCAATTTCTTCTGGGTCGTCCGATGTTGTCACATGGAACGCTTTTGTCGCTGGTTGATCTTGTCCCATTCTAACTGTCACGAGATCCCACATGAGAACTTATGGATAAGATGACTATTTTAATAATAACTTGAAAATTACAATCTACTCTTCACACTCTCAGATCAATGTTTATACAATGCAAACACCTAGGGGAATGTCATACTTTGTTTAAAGATGTGTAGAATAGGATGATAGTGTTGACAGACACATATATCAAGATCAGGATCAGACACGTGGCAGATCAATCCCGTCACAAGTTCACACTTGCTCGATAATTCACCAAAAGAGTAATTTAAATAATTATAACTATACACCTTTAATATAGAATAATTAGACGATTGTTGGAATAAATGTTGAAAGGAATATATCTGACTATAGTTGATGTGATCTTGGTGTGGATGTCACCACGAGAAAGCGTATCGAGTTGAATAATATATGAATGTATGTTGGTTTATTAATACTGAAGTAACCGAAAACAGAATCCCCTTGAAGTCTCCAATTGCTTGGGATAACGGTATAAACTCTGGCAAACGTAGGTGGAAGTCCTCCTCTGGAAAACTCGAAGAAGTGAGTAACACAGCAACTTGGTATTCATCTAGTTTCATTCAAACAATTTTGACAACTCTCGTTCTCGGCCATTAAAATTTTTCACATGGAATCCTCCACCAAACGTAGAATAAAAAGGGGGATCCTGATATAAATAAAAAGAGAACCAGGTGAGTATTCCCAGCCATACCCATGCATAGTGTCATCCTCGCCACTCATTATCCACTATTATCACATTTTAATTGCCTACATATGTAGGTGGACAAGGTATAGAAATGCGTTAATTAATATGCTTGTGCTGACTGAAGTAGTGATCATGTACCACTATGTGGACAAATAAAAGTAAGATTAAAGAGCGGGAATAAAATTGTTAAGAACTTGAGAATTAATGCTGATGGACAAAAGACAAAAGAAAGTTCTTTAAACGAGCAGTGCAAAAAAAAACAAAAAAACAATTGAATTAAATTCCATTAAAGATACAAACAATATGCACAGACAAAGCAGTGAGCTAATTGGAAGAAAAATAAGAATAAATGTTGTTTGTCTATCAAGAATGATGATGACCATTCATTTCATCCAGTTGGGTTGAAAGTATGGAGCCGTGACTTCTAAGATGGCTGATAAGGCCTATTTTGGCTCGAAATGTTCTTTGACAATGTGGACAAAGAATGCTTGACGTTTCTGGAGGAGGATTTCCTGCAGTGATTTTTCTGTCCTGCCTTTTCTTCACAGCTATTGCAGTCCTAGTTGCCTCACACGTGACTAATCCCTTGCGTAATGATGCACGCCACGAATTTCGGTCTCTGGCTGCAGCCTCCCATGTGTCAAGATGAATTCCAAAAGCATTCAGTGATATTTTCAGTGTCTTTAAAGCGTTTCCTCTGGCCGCATTGGGAGCGTTTACCACAACGCAAGTCGCCGTAAAAAAAAAAAAAAAAAAGTTTAGGGAGCCTGCGATCTGGCATGCGAGTTAAGTGACCAACCCAGCGAATCTGATTCTTCATTAGTAGAGTGTGGATACTGGGCATGGACGCTCTTTCTAGGACTTCAGTGTCTGGGATCTTGTCTTGCCATTTAATCTTCAGTAGCTTCCTAAGGCAGACTGTGTGGAAGTTGTTTAATTTCCTAGCGTGTCGCTGATAAACAGTCCAGGTTTCACAAGCATATAGTAGTGTGGATAATACAACTGCTTTGTAGACTTTCAGCTTTGTTTGCACACGTATTCCATTTCTGTTCCATACATTCTTGTATCGTCTGCCAAAGGTCGCGCTGGCCTTGGAGATTATTGCATTCACTTCATCATCAATTGTGGAATCTTGTGACACAGTGCTGCCAAGATAGGTGAATTTGTCCACAACACTTAGTCCTATGACCATTCACTTTGATATTCGGCACAGTGTGATTATTCCCTGGCGCTGGCTGGTACATAACTACAGTCTTCTCCAAGTTGATATTGAGCCCAAAGTTGGCACAAGCATGTGAGAAAGCTGAAACATTGCATGCTAGCCTCTGAGTTGGCATATAGAGCGCAATCATCAGCAAACAGGAGCTCTCTGGCGGTGTCGCTGTTAATTTTTGATTTAGCTTTCAGCCTTCTGAGATTGAATAACTTTCCATCCATGTGATGTCTATTCCATTGTCGTTGTTCTCGAAGGCATTCGTCAACATAGCTGACAACATGAGGCTGAACAGTGTTTGTGCCAGGACACATCCTTGCTTCACCCCATTGGTGACAGGAAAGGGCTCAGACAGTTCACCATTTTCCTGTACTCTTGCCTGCAAACATCATGAAATAGCCGCACTATTTGGACAAACTTTCGTGGACAGCCATATGTTGCCGTAATCTTCCACAGTCCTTCTCTGCTGACTGTATCAAAAGCCTTGGTAAGGTCAATTAAAGTGGAGAAAATTTCGAAGTTCTGTTCCTGACATTTCTCTTGCAGCTGCCTTGCAGCGAAAATCATGTCAACAGTTCCTCGTTCTTTTCTGAAGCCACATTGACTCTCAGAAAGAAGACCTTGATCGAGATGGGCCGTGAGGCGATTGAGAAGAATTCTGGCGAGTATCTTCCCTGCAATTGAAAGCAAGGAGATGCCTCGGTGGTTGTCACAGGATTGGCGGTTTCCTTTACGTTTGTAAACGTGGACTATTGACGCTTCCTTGAAATATTGTGGGATGGTCTCGATAACCCATATGTTTGTAAAGACTTGGTGAGCTGTTCTGTTAGGACCGGCCCACCTGCCTTGTATATCTCTGCTGGGATGGAGTCAGGACCAGGTGCCTTGCCGCTGGAGAGTTGCTGTATGGCTTTGTTTACTTCCACTATGGTTGGCAGGTCATTAAGTGTATCATTAGTGAGAACTTGAGGAAGGCAGTTGATTTTTCATTATCGAAGAAGGAAGTTGCATTTAAGATGTTGCTGAAATGCTCTGCCCAGCCTTGAAGGATTTCTTTCTTATCGCTGACCAATGTCCCCCCCCCCCCCCCCCCCATCTGCACTGAGGAGGGGAACTATGCCTGGTGATGTAGGACCATAGACCGCTTTCAGTGAGTCGTAGAAGTTTTTCATATCATGTCTGTCAGCAAAGCCTTGAATTTCATCAGCTTTGCTGCTCAGCCAGGAGTCCCGCATGTGCCGAAGTTTCTACTGCACTACTCTCTGAATGTTCTTGAAAGCATCTTTTTTATGATGACTTCGGGTTATTCTAATGTGCCTTGAGGAGAAGATGTTTCTCGGCAGCAATTGGCTGATGTCTTCGTAATTTTCATCAAGCCAATCTTTATGCTTTCGGGGGGCCGGACCCAGGATTTCCATAGCAGTATTGTAGACTATGTCCTTTAGGGCTCTAAACTCTGTTTCTGCATCTTATTTTACTGCAACATTGGACTTGAGGCGGTCTTCCAGCATATTTTCAAACGAAAGCTGCATTTTCCTGCTGTTTAAGCGGGTGACATTTAGTTGCTGTTTTTTTTTTTTTTTTTTTTTGCATTTTTACCCCTTTAGGACGCCGTGGTGGTTTGATGTGTATGTTTATTTTTGAGATAGTGAGACGATGGTCTGTCCAACATTCGGCACCACACATGGATTTTTTCACCCGAACGTCTTGTCTGTCACCCCTCCTGACGATGGCATAGTCAATGAGGTGCCAGTGTTTCGAGCGAGGGTGCATTCACGATGACCTATTTCTCATGGGAAGATAGAAAATTGTGTTGGTAATCAGGAGGAGATCGTGTTCGACACATGTCTGAAGGATAAATACAGGGTGTTTGAAATCAAAAACAGGAAAAAATAATATTGGAGGAAGGTGCCATGGTAAAGAGGTGAAATCAATATATAAGAGAATTATATGATGGAGAAAGGGAAGAATTAACAGAAGAAAGTAACATAGAAGGTTCACCTATTCTAAAAGTAAAAGTCGCTGAAGCTATAAACATATGAAGAAATTAACAACATCTGGGCCAGATGAAATCATAAGAGAAGAATTAGAAGTATTGGGAGAATTCTTAGTATATATAACCAATTAGAAGTAGTGGGAGAATTCGTAGTAGATATATTAACCAAAAATATTGAACGATATTTACAGCAGTGGATATTTACCGAGCAATATGCTGAAATCTGTATTTATAGCTATGCCAAACAGATCAGGAACAATTGAATGCGAAGATTTTCGTACGATTAACCTCATAAACCATGTCACTAAGCTTCTACACAGAATTATAATGAGAAGAACAAAAAAGAAACTAAACATGGAAATTAGTGAAGAACAGTCTGGATTTGTGGAAGGAAATGGTACAAACAATGCAATATATACTAATTGGACACTAATAAAAAGGTCAATATAGACGCAGAAGGACATATATTTATGCTTCATAGATTATACTAAGGCATTTGATAAAGTAAAACATGATAAACTGATTAAAATGTTGGAAAATATCAAGACTGATGGGAAATATATAAGAATAATGAAGAATATTTACTGGAACCAAGTATCATCAATTAAAATGGGAAATAAAGAGGGCAGTTATGAACAGGTAAAGCTAAGAGTTCGACAGGTATGTGTGTTGTCACCGGTTCTCTTCTCCCTATATAATGAAGTAATATTGAGAGAGATCAAAGAGAAGCCAGGAATACTAATCGGAGGTTATAATATAAACAATATACTCTATGCAGATAACACAGTAATGCAAAAGACCTACAACTATTGGACATTGCAGTAACAGAGAGTGCAAAGAAAGGATTCTAGTTGAATATCAAGAAAACAGTGACAATGGCGATATCAAAGAAAATGATTACACCAAAATGTAACATGGAAGAAATAGAAAGTAAAATCCTTAACCAAGTGGATAATTTTAAATACATAGGTTCATTTATAACATCAGATTGAAGGATGTACAACAGAGATTAAGAGCAGTATAGATCAAGCAAAATCCGCTCATTTCAGAAAATGAAAAGTACCCTATGCAGTAAGTTTTTTTTTTTTTACTTTGTTTGCTTTTTATTTTATTTTTTTTTCCGCATATCCTTTACAGGACATCGAGGTCAACATCAGCATCTTTCAGCTGATTGTTGATTGCTTGGCAAGATTACGCTCAGTAGTTTGCCATTGCCTCCTGAGAGACCGGCTCACATACTCCGTAAGTTACCGACGTGGAGAGAACCGCTACCGATTCTCGCGCACATCACTTTACTCACGAGAGTATACGGTATTACGGAAAAGTCGTGTAACTCCTAGACCAGGGAGATCGGCATGCAATACGTTATTATCACTACATGTAAGAAAGAGAGTGCTGAAAAGCTATATGGAACCATTTTTGCAGTATGGCAGTGAAACTTGGAAAGTAAATGAACTAATTAGGATGAACTTAGAAGCAACATAGATGTGGTTCCTGTCGTAGTAATCCTTTATTACTTTAGTGTCGTCCCTGGAGTGAGGGGAATCAACACCCACATTTTTATTAACCCAATATTATTGTCCTAGAGAAACCACCAGACTCCGTCCACAAAACTCCGTCTGTCTGCAGACACCTCTTTCACTCACCCCTAGATCATGCCCCCTCTCACTCTTCCCCAACACAACATAATAAAACAACTCTAGCTTCAACAAAATAAATACAAAAATAATTTATTAAAGCAAAGAGTATGTGTGTGAGAAGTGTGTGAGTGTACGGTGTAGAATGTATGTCGAATATTCTAGTGTGTCTGTAGATTCAGAGCAGCAGATCAGGAGCCCAAGTCAGATGAACATCATAGCAAGGGTACACCACAGCATGATAGCTTAGTACGTGAACACCTCACCGATTGATGCGTCTCTTCTTCCAGACGTTGATTTTTTCCGGGATCCACTGGGTCGACTAGATGCATGATCCACCAAAAAATAGTTATTGTATAACCTTAATCATGGATCTGTCACTCACTATAAAGACTAAGGTCCCTATAACTCAAATAAGTACGGATCGCTGTTCCGTGAAAACTAGGTTTCAATGTCACAGGTCTCACATTGGTTCTAATCCATGTTCATAGATTGTCACCCACAAACGGTTCTAAAGTACTTCTTCACTGTACTAAATTATTCCACGAGAACTTCATGTTCAAATGTCTTTCTCTACACACTAATGTTCAGTGGTATGTGGTGAAGAAACGAGTATCACCCACCCTGGGTAAATCCCTATTGTAAATGAATCGTTTATAATGTCTTGCTCAACTGAGCCAGTTTCGTAAGGACCCTCTGGATCCTAGGCCTAGCATAAACAGTGCTGTTTGTACTTTCTTCTGGGTATTTATTCATCCTTATGCAATATGCATCACTCCTGGATGGCATCTACAACTTGCCATAAAGACATATGTTATTATTTAATGTTAATTAAATCGAACACATTAGATGCTCTCAGAATTTCCTCACAGCGGTACACACACACGTCAGCTCTAGTAAATCTTTTCCTCATCACTAACGGTAAACAAGTCATGTCCTTGTCACCAAGAGCCGGGAGTGTTCCAGTGAAGTTTTTTGATGTCACGCAGGTGTCCCCAGGGGCACTAACTATTTCCAGAAATCTTATTTCCCTTTGATTTAATCAATGCCACCAGTTGTCTCCCCCTGTTTTGACAACCCTAAACAAAACACATCAGATGGTCCCAGGGGCAGATTATCCATTTCAGACTAAGTTCTTATCCCCCTTGCTCCACCAATACAAGAATTGTCTCTCTTGTTTCAACAACCAAAACAAGCCCGCGTGTCCTCAACCACATGCCTATAATTTCCTGACTTGTGGAAACTTCAAAGATAATTCCACTGCCTGATCTTACCGACTCGCCGTAGTAAACAACTGCAGCTGCAAATCAGACTGTCCTTGTTATCTGTATTATCTGATTGTGACTCCACAGTGATCTCACGACAGTTCCCGACACAAATGTTGCGAATTCCCTGGACTGCCAAACATTAGCCTGAAAGAGGCTAATGAAACTAGAAAATTATATAAAACAAGAAGACAGAGGCAAACAACTTTCTTTGGTCATGTGACGAGAAGAGAGGCATTGAAGAACATCGTGACAACTGGAAAGATCGAGGGAAAGAAAGGCAGAGGCGTGAGAGAGATACGTGATGCTGGATTTATTGAGACGGTGGCATGAAGGAATACCATCAGCAGAGTTGATCCAGAACACCAAAGATCGAGATCTGTAGAGAGACATGAATGCCTACAAAAACTGGCAGGGCACTTTATAATGTATGTATACATAAAAGACATGCGCTCCATTCTTTCGTTCAACAGCCAGTGAAGGGCCATTCTGCTAATCATTCCAAATGATATCTGCTTGAAAGTTCTCCTGGTCTTCCTTCTCACTTTTGAGATTCATCCAGAACCCCTGCCGATCCTTCGCCATTTCATTCTCTCAACACGTTCTAAGTCTATTCCCCCGCTTTCTCCACCTTCCCTTCGCAGCTTCTTTCATTAGTCCAGATAAGGACTAGTCCCAAAATTATTCGCCAAACTCTCTTTAATCCTCGCTTGTGTCCCTTTGTTCAATGCGGCTTTGTGTTACTCCTAATCCTGAAAAGGACCCGCCAAACTCTCTTTGATTCTCGCTTGTGTCCCTTTGTTTGGCGATTGCATTCATTAGTCCTGATAAGAACCTGCCAAACTCAGTTCGGCTCCCTCGCCGCTTTCATAAGAAATTTAATCGCGGAACTCGGAGATGAATCCTAGCGCATCACAAACATAGCTGCATAAATAGGTAAACTTGTTGTTGCTGCTGCTGCTTTCGTTTATCACCCAAAGGAGCATCTCTCTCAACCAGCTCACGCCAATCCCTCCGAATCTGCGCTGCCTCATCCAGTTCCCTCCATAGCCTCTCTATATAATTATTCACGTGTCGAGAGATCCCGGACGAGCCCCCAGTAATGTCATTTTATATATGTGTCGTCCCTGGGGTGAAGGGAATCAACACCAACATTCTTTTAACCCCATATCACTATCCTGAGGATCTTCTTGATTTCTGTCCACAACACCTCGTCAGTCTCTGGATCTCTCTCTCTCTCTCTCTCTCTCTCTCTCTCTCTCTCTCTCTCTCTCTCTCTCTCTCTCTCCCCATTACTACTGAACCAAGCCCCCTCTCATTCTTTTCCCAAAACACACTACACAACACTGGCCCTAACAAAAGCAACAAATTCGTTTAATAGAGAAAAGTGTCATGTATGTGCAAAGTTTATGTGTAGAATGTCTGTCGTATAATCTAGTGTGTATGTAGAATCAGACCGAATAGCGCAGGAGCAAAGTCTGTTTCATCACTGTACTGGAAACACAACAGCACCATACATGATGGACAGAAGACCTCACTCAAATGATGTTTCTCTCAGGCCAAGTGTCGACTTCCTCCGATAGCTCTGTGACAATCCAGATGCTTGGTCATCAATAGTGGAAACAGTCCAATATTGATCATCAATCTAACACACACAGTGTAACTACTCTGTTCATAAATGTTCTGTGATCAGAGAATCCTAAAAATAATGTTACTGTCACTTTGGAAAACTAAATGTTAGTATGTAATTGTTCATAGGAATTCCCCAATTGTAACATACACTGTTAATTAGTAATGATACGAATTCACCAACTGCAACTCAAAATGTGAATTTTCCAGGTATTTATATCTACTAGTGTTCCTGGTACAGGTGTTATTGTCAGTGTCTTGATTTTACTGTGATGTAAACTATCACCAAGGAAACACACTTATATAATCATCGTATCCTGCTCAGCAGAGACCAGGTTCTTGCAGACCCTCTGGGTTATGGGCCCAGTGCAAAAGCCTCTTAGTAAACTCTGCCTTCAATGCTCGAGCCATGACTTTCTTGTAGTTGGTGGTAAAATCTAGTGGAACCTGTTGAAGAGAGAACACACCTGGTGAGAGCAACCCGATTCCAACCTGTATTAGGCACTCAGAAATATAACAGAGAACCAAACTCTGTCATAAGGCCGAGAAGCTCATCACATCGGTCTGAGTCATGGTAAGACAAGGAAAGACTAAAGGAAAAGGGCAGCAACCCAGCAGATACCTTACTAGAAGATCCTACTAATTGACATGTCCTTCATCCCCCCAAACCATCCTCAATCCCCCTAAATATTATCCCATTACATTGTCCTTAACTCACTGAGTTAAATGATATCTCACACCAGCTAGTTTAAGCTACGCGATAGGCTACTGTTGCCGACGCTCTTATAATACGTTCTATCAACGCACATTACTACACTCGATTCCTAAGAATAATCTAATGTAGGTTTATTTATTTAATTAAATGCCATATATTTATTCCTGCTTGAGATGGAGACTATGAAATCACACACTGGATAGATGTCCGCCGATATAAATTAACAATAGACACTATAGTCTCTCTCTAGAAACAAACTAGGAATATTGCACACGTCCGTAGCGCTTCACAACTTTTGGTCAACTCCCCCAAAGTTGTTTATTCAGACTGTTTTTAATACTTTTGTCTGAATGACGTCACAACATTGTCTTGACACTAGACGTCTAGAAGCTATTTTTATCTCTCCGTTTTCGACTTAACATCAACAACTGGCGGTATGTACCTTTCATCCGGGAAAGTGTCTCCTGTCTGTGATCTAGAGAACTTCCCCCCCCCCCCCCCCCCCCCACAACAAAAGATCTTGCCGACTTCTACCCAGACAGTTTGTCTATCACCTCAAAAGGATGGCCGCTGTTTGCAGACGTATGGCGCGACAGTCCTTCCTCGATCAACAACACATCAAAGAATGACAGCTGCTTGCAGATGCATGGCGCGACATATTTTCATCGATCAACAACTTCAAGATTTTACGTGACAGATGGATGGATGGAATTGTTCTCAAATGAAACAGGTTTAGGCCAAAATATCTTTCTCTATTCTGCTTATATTGGACACTCCTGCCGCAAATGTCTAGCTATCATTTTACCAGTTCCACAATTGCATTCATCAGTATCCCCTATCTTTAATGTATTGATCAAGTGGTATTTTAGCCTGTTATGTCCTGTTCCGTGTCTGAAGAAGATTGCTACTTGTTCACTTCGGTCACGTTGGTAATATGCACGATGTTTCTGGTGGCCTAGATGCTCCGATTCCCAGATTGTTCTATAAGTGTTTTTTTTTTTTTTTTTTTATAAATCTCTTTGCCTCATTATTGGTTATGTCTATGTCAGGCTGAGGTAGTCGACGGCCTCTTTTACCAATCTGTGAACCTCTTCATTTCCAGATATGCTGCAATGTGATGGCGTCCACTATATTACAACTTATTTGGATTTCTGACAGTCCATGGATTGCTGCTCTTAGGTCTGCTAGTTCTGTGCTGTTTTTACTTTTCGATATTGAGACAGCTGACATCTCATCTGTGAAGATAGCTATGTTCTTCTCTTAATTTTCGACCATCAACAGCAATTCTGCTGCAGTTTTCAAACCTTTACCTTTGCTTTGAAGTTACTTGAGAATGTTCCAGTTGCCACTGACTAAGTATTTTCGGTACATTTGATTTAGATTTATGAGAATTCCTCCTCCTCCTCCATTTTATATTGCATTGTTGGCTGATCCATCTGTATATGCATGGGTCCAATTGCTACTTGGGAAATGCTCTTTTATGTAATTAGGAGTTATTTTTCTTCCAGATAAAACCCGGGTCAATGAAGTCTTTCTAGTGACTGCCGATTCCATCGACGGTGAACTGTGTTTTTCGTGGAGGACTTTATATTGGCATTCTGGCGGCGGCATTATGCACAGTGCACCCGTGCAGGCAGTTGGCTTGCCGAAGCTCCTGTCTATTCCATTGTTCACATAGGGCAGTGAGGAACATTTTGTGTGGTGTTCACTGACACAGGAACAGAGCATAATTGGGGTGACCCGTTGCCGTGAAGTTGGAACCGCGACTAACTAACTGACCAACTAACTAACTAACTAACTAACTTTCTTCTTTCTGTTTCATGCTGAGTTTTTTTTTTTTTTTTTTTTTTTTTTTTTTAAATTCAATTCTCAATAACATGAATGTTTTCTATCATATCAGGCAGTTGCTACTGTCTCCAAGCTGAGAGCGTGTGTGCATTGTAAATTACTTTAAATGTTGATACGTTAAGTATATATCTGTCTTAATCTTTCTTCTTGCAGTTTCTACAAAGTTGATTCGCTTCAGTCTTCCATTTCCAAGAGTCTTAAACCTTTTATTCATTAGTTGGTCTTTCGTCGTCTAAACTGTCCTGCTTGTTGCTGGGCTTTACAATCTCTTTTATTCTGCATTGGTTGTTAAAACGTGATCTTATTTAGTTCGTTAATAGGTTTTGTCTTTAGGTTCCCAGCTATGATCCGCGTTATTTGATTTTGAACTATATTTATGAAGGGCTTTCAGAAATTAATTCACCATCTCGTTTTTCTCAGGAATTGTTTATTCCAAAGCACGAAATTTATACACAACTAGCTGACCCGGCCCGGCTTCGCCCAGGCCCTGGCGGGGATCTATCTATCTGTCTATCTATCTGTCTATCTATCTATCTATCTATCTATCTATCTATCTATCTATCTATCTATCTATCTATCTATCTATCTATCTATCTATCTATCTGTCTGTCTGTCTGTCTGTCTGTCTGTCTGTCTGTCTGTCTGTCTGACCCGGCCAGGCTTCACCCAGTCCCTGGTGGGGAGCATCTCATTTGATTCATATAAGTAGTTATATAAGCTCCCGTTCCGGTTCCCGACTGTCTGTGTGTGTGTGTGTGTGTGTGTGTCTGTCTGTCTGTCTGTCTGTCTGTCTGTCTGACAACACGGCCCGGCTGTCTGTCTGTCTGTCTGTCTGACCCGGCCCGGCTTCACCCAGTCCCTGATGGGGAGCATCTCATTTAATTCATATAAGTAGTCATATAAGTTCCCATTCCCGACTGTCTGTCTGTGTGTCTGTCTGCCTGTGCGACTGTCTGTCTGTCTGTCTGTCCGTCCATCCGTCCGTCCGTCCTTCCGTCCGTCCGTCTGTCTGTCTGTCTGTCTGTCTGACAACCCGGCCCGGCTTTCTGTCTGTCTGTCTGTCTGTCTGTCTGCTCGCCCGCCCGCCCGTCCGTGTCTCCCTCCGTCTATCCCACCCTATCTATCTATCTATCTATCTATCTATCTATCTATCTATCTATCTATCTATCTATCTATCTATCTATCTATCTATCTATCTATTTATCTATCTATCTATCTATCTATCTATCTATCTATCTATCTATCTATAGCCAGGGGACTTAACCTAAGATATAGCAATGCTACTAAAAGTTATGTCCCTTTATATAACTTTTCTTATGTTAAGTCATGTAATTACAAAATTAAATTTTAGTAAGTAAATAGCTGATTGTACACTACCAAACTATGACAGTTGGCTGCACGGGAATGAAAAGAAAACATGTAGAAAATTTCATCTCAATCGGATGGACCGTTATCGAACGCATCCAATACATCCCTACCCACATACATACATACATACATTCTCTTTTATAGATATAGATATACATGGATATTACATGTAAACATAGGTATTATTCACCGTTAACCGCATTCCTCATCAAATTTTACTGCTTCATGCAAGCGCGAAACAAGTGCAGGTATTCCTTGCCCGGACCATATTTTGTCTTGATCACGTAGTCATTTCTTCGCTGCATGAATCACCCCTTCATCATCTTCAAACATTGTCCCACTGAGTGCATCTTTAAGTAGACCAAATGGATGAAAATCAGAAGGTACCAAATCGGGTATATAGTGTGGATGGGGTAGAACAGTACAACCAACTGTGCTGATTGCTTCCCGTGTTGTCAGACTTGTGTGAGGGTGCGCATTGTCGTGTAGGAGAAGCAGGTCTGCTGGATTCTTGTGCGGCCGAAATATTGGAAAACTTACCGTTGTATTTTTTCCCAAATGTCTTAATGTAAGCTTGCGAATTGATTGTCTCCCCTCTTATCATAACATCTACAAGAGTCCCAAGTCATTGGTCATGACCTTTCGAGCTGAGGGAGTTGTCTTGAATTTCTTTCTTCGTGGTGATCGCGGATGATGCCATTCCCATGTCTTTTTGTCTTAGGTTCAAATGATGTGCTCACGTTTCTTCACCTGTGACGATCTTAGACAAAGTTCTCTCCATCAGCACTGAAACGCTCCAACAATTCAGAAGAAATTGCTTAGTTTTGCAATCAGCGGTCATTTGTGAGACTTCGAGAAACTCATCTTGCGCAAGCCATAGAAAATCCGAGTTTTTATAATTACATTTTCACTACCATTGCTGACTGACAGCTGTAAGACTAACTGTTGTGTAGCGATTCGCTTGTCAGTAAGAATAATTCCCTTCAACGCATTTCAATGTTACTGCGTTTGTGGCTGTGGCAGGACGCCCAAAGAGTGGTCGATCAAGTAGCTGTATATCTCCAATTTCTGATTCTTTGATTCTCTGAACCCAACAATTGACTGTACTCCTGTCGAAGCAAAACGTCCATACACATCACATAGACGCTGTGAATGTTATAAAATATTCCTTCTCTGCAACGAGAATTTCTATCACAATTTGCTGCTTTGAACACGGGTTGCTAACACACCCCATTTAAACGGTTTAGGACAGCCATATATATTATTTGACCAGTTGGGTTGCCATTTAGCACACACGATTTGTGCATACCATATTTGACGTGTGCAGAATGTCATACGTCTGTCTTCATTATTAGCTGAGAAAAACGATTTGGTGCATTACTTTATGAACGACACTAGTATTTTATTATAGTTTGACTTAGCTGCTGTTGCCCAACCTGCAGTACCGTATTCCAGTACTGACCTCATCCGTCCAGTATACAACTTAAACACTTTTTCATCTGCTTTTCACGTTGTACCATCAAGCTTTTTCGTGATTGCCATTCATTGCCTTTCTTCAAATTTTTATTTCAGAATATTAAAAGATATAATATGCAAATTTCACTGAAAATCTGAAGAAGATAAAAAAAAAGATTACTTAAATGCTATTTCTGCACGTCTAGTCTTTAAAAAAAAAGTATGCTGTTGAATTATATGTGTATCCGCGAGGGGGGTACGGGGTGTCAGGCATTGGTAGCACCTTTGGTAAGGATGGCTCTCATGTCCTTTCAGGACCCATCCCCCACTGGTCCAAGTCTGACACCCAGCTCGTGCCTGTGGCTCCTAGTAGCTGTCAGCATGCGACAGTGGCCACCCCCCGGGCAACAGCTGTGAGAGGCTGGCTAAACCAGGCATGGGTATCCGATTTGGTGTCAAACCAAGAGGTAAAATAGGGTATGTCTACCCAGCATGTGAAGACAGGATTCGGCAGACTGCGAGGAAGAAATCATTCCTGATTCAACGGGCAAGACGGCGTTTACCTGCAAAGCGTTGTGGAACGTAATGAGCACGGCAAGGCACGTAGAGCGCCCTGGTCATCCACTGCACCTGTATTCGTCTCCAATCGTCTCGACTTGTCTTGCCACTGGACTCAGATGGACTCAGGCGAGAGAGTGAGGTCGACGAATTGCGCAACTCTTCCTCACTTTAATCCAAGTCATCGCGCAAGTCATTCTTCATCCAACGTCAACAAACAAAACATCCGCGTTCAAAATCGATTAGAATAGCTTTCACATAATGTGCTGAATGTAGTAGCTGGCTATAGCATGGGGTCATGCTGATATCCAGTCGAGAGACCACTAAGTGACTCGGAGTATAATTGACCTGTTCCAGTAGTACTAGGTGTAGAGTGAGCCTCTGAAGTGTGGTCCTTACAGGCAGATCTTCTTGATGCTGTCTATTAGGTTCCCCTCGCCTTCCCACCCCATCCCTAATCGTGTCCTCTACCTTACAGTGATAGAGGGGTTAGCGTGCTCCAATGAGCCTCATAGCTATGCCGACAGTATCGCAGCTACCAGTAGGATCTCCCTTGTCTCCAAGGGATAGCAACCAGACGAAGAAAGATAGTCAGTTAGTTAGTCGAAAGATCATCCTGAATGCACATCGAACCATTCAGTCCATAAGTGCTCGGGTCCCCTCCTCAGCAAATCCCGCACGTGTAGCGGCTAAGGACACCAGTTCTGTGTTGGTTTCTCAATCTTCTTTGGCTTCCTGCGTAGTGTTCTTGTTTGGCCACCCCTCTTTTAATTTGCTGTTCTCGCAGTCTGGTTGTAGATTCACAGTCATCACTTGGTTCACGCAAAAGTCTTACTTCTCGTAGAGCATTCAGAATGTCAGCCTGGTCTATGGCGCGTCCGCCCTCTACCGTAGCCTCACCTGCGAGCTTGTCAGCCCGCTAATTTCCTTGTACTCCCGCATGCCCTGGCACAAAGATGAAACTAATCTTTGCCAGCCGAGACCGCTCCAGAGGCAGTAACCATTCTCTTCGGATCGACCCCTCCTCTATCCTCTTGATCATGTTCATTGAGTCGCTAAGGAAACATGCCCTAGTGAATGTCTGTGTCTCGAGCCATGTTATTGCTTTACTTACTGCCATGACTTCCATAGTCAGGCTACTTGTGGTTTCAGTGAAAGCACCAGAGTCCTCCTTCACAATTCTCCCTCCGGCCCGAGCCGTAAAGGCCCATGAGCTTCTCACATGTCGGACGACCGACCCATCTGTGTAGATGACAGCATCACCGTCTAGCGAATTCTCGAAAATCAACGCTTGTACTTCAGCCTCCACAGCAGCCGGATTTTCTTGTCTGCATTTTCTATCTAGTTGGATGCAAACTGAAAAGGATGTGCAGAAATCTGTTGGCACTTGTACCCACTCCTCGCCAGGTTCTAAGTCCTCAAGTGAACACACCTGTTGAAGAATGTCTTCGGCTTGACCCATCCACGACCGTCCTCTTTTTAACCTGCTGCCCTTCACCTTCATAATTTCACTATGCAGTGGATGTTGTGTGTTTGCGTTAACTCTGAGGTAGGCGCGTGCTCTGCAAACTTGTATTCTCTCTTCAATGGTTGGAAAATCAAGAAGGTAGCGCATCGCCCTGCATGCTGTATCTCTTGTACATCCAAGAATAATGCGCATAGCTTCATTCTGTATCCTTTCCATCCTTTCTATCTGCTTACGGCTGAGAGTCAGGATTGCCATTGCATACTCAAAAACAGACATGACCAGCCCCTCGTACAGAAGACATAGATGGCGCTGCTCACAGTTTGCTGCCGCCATCACCCGCATCGCAGCCAAACCCCGCTTGGCCTTTGTTATCACCTGGTCTATGTGCTCATTATAAGCAAGGCTTCGATCAAACCGTATCCCATTGCCTGTGTTCTTTCCACCGTCTCTGAACACAGCTTTACAGTTGGTGTTGGAGTGTTGACAATATGATTATTCAACGAGAACCAAGTCACTGTTGCCTTTGTTGGGTTGACCATTGCCCCAGCTTCATCACACCAAGTACTTATGCGATTGGGTTCGGTTTGTAGTTCCACAGCAACCTGCTCTCTATCCTTACCCTGACGATACACTAAAACATCATCGGCATATGACAATGTCCTGCCAGGTCCAGTGATCTGCTCACTGGTGATTCTCACTGTGTAGGCATTGAACAGTACCGGAGATAATGGTGATCCCTTTGGTAGGCCAGGATATATTGTTGTTGATTCCGAAGTCCAACTGCCACATCTAAAAACTACTTTCCGTTGGAAGAGGGCTACAGCGATCCAACTAAGGAGGAATGGACTTACTTTGAGTTCAAGAAGCTAAAGCATTAAAAAATCCAATGGTACTCTGTTGTACGCGTCCTCAAGATCAATCGCTGCAGCAAAGATTTCAATGCCTGAGTGGAAATTTTCATAGACATTATGGGCAACAACTGCTGCATTGGTCCAGGTTTCTCTTTTTGGACGGTACCCACCCAGGGTAGGTGGGAAAACACCTTGCCTCTCTAGCTGGCTTGATATTTTCCTGGCAGTTCCCTTCTCCAGCAGCTTGCCTATTGTATTCTGTATGGTTGTAATTCTATATCGACGAAGAATTAGAATTCGACGAATAAAGATACAAACCTTCTGCCTTGTATGTAGACTGGGGACAGTCAACAGCTAGGGATAACAAGCCCGAAAAAAAAAATTCCTGTCGAAGTCGGATGTTCCGAACCACAGGTTTGACAATGCATATTAACGGCAGGTGACCTTGCTGTTGAGTGAGTCTCCAAGTGTGGTCTTAGTACACTATTGTAGACTGTTAAATGTTGCACCAAGATACGCGGGACCCATGTCTGCCTTGATGAGGGTGGCTTCTAAATGGACGTTAGATGGCATAAAGCTGCGGGTTATAAGTATCTTTTGCCCATATACCCACAATGAAACTCCCAAGGAAAGAACTAGGATAAGTCTAGAAACTTGCCAACTGAGATAGATCCCTCTCCCTTCACATAAACATAAACACATTCGTATCTTACTGCCCTGACTGTCATGAATCTTAGTTTTTTTTGCATACTTTTCTTCATCATATTTTTACAAGAGTTGACACTTCTACCAAATTCTCCTTTTCCAATAAGTTAATACTTTTATCAATCGTTCTTATTTATATCCAGTTTCTGAATGCATTCGTATGCATTTAATATCTCTCATTTGGTAGATAATAGTGTCCCTGCAAACTTTCAAATGCCATATGTCGCTGCTGTTGGTGAATATACTATATGTTTATTACTTCCTCCCTATTATATTATATCCTTTCCCCCTTTTTTGATGTGGCTAGCACGCAGTACTTATGGTAATAGGTACAAACAGTTAATAATTTAATAGTGATAAAGACAAAAAAATTATAAGATATATGTAGGTGGGACAGTTGTGTGGGATTAATATTTTATGACAAAGTAGCGGAGCTATCAACTGATAGTATATATCCAATTTATGATATGGGGGTGAGTAAAAAGTAACTGCTTAACCATGCAAGTTGTTGTAAGAGGAATGCTGAGTGCTATGGAAATGTGTTAGCAATTTGGAAATTAAAACTGATAGCTGTTGTTAGAAGTCCAGTTATCTCAAACTGACGTTTAGTTATGTGTGCAGGTCCAGACTCGTTACACTCCAGATGCAAGAGAGAAAATTCGGGATAAACGTCTCTTGAATGCTGATATAAGAAACAGTCCCTGGATACTCAAGAAATCAGTCAGCTATTATTGGCTTGTTGAAAAGATAGATGTAGCTGCTCTCGGTACCCCCCGGAGTGAGAAAGGGGAACTTAGATATCCAGAAAAAGCTTTTTTCTTTCATAAACGCTGCATAGGGAAGGTACCTCACTGACTTATTATCTCCTCTAAAGATACAATTCCCCCCTCCCCCATACCCCCCTCACCCACCACCCCACTAACTGTGCTTTAAGAGTTTACAAGCACTTAAGCTCTACATAAACACGCACATACAGTTAGATATATTATGAAAGAACCAAGAGTTTGAACAAACTACCACTGGGTTTATGAACTTTTCATGATCCTTCAACAGAATGGATAACATGAATAAACTATATGTGTTGGTGAAACGTCAGTATCATGATGATGATTATGCTAGTTGATATTTTGATGTGCTGGTTGCAAGCGATGGGAGAAAGATGTATAATCAAATGGCATTTACACTATGTAGATAATAAAGTTTACGTAAACTATTGGACCACAAACACCCTCCAAACACACACACACACACACACACACACACACACATATATATATATATATATATATATATATATATATATATATATATATATATATATATATATATACATAGATAGCTATGCCCAGGCATTGTGCAATGGAATGTTGGCCAAATTCCAGTCCACATACTTCCGTCTGTCAAGACGGCAAGGTGCCACTCACATAGATTTGTCTTTCCACCCGGTCTCAAAATGCCATCTCTACGAGGATTGCGTTACAGAGCTCTCCTTGGTCTCTCCATACACAGCCCCACTGTGCAAGACCGGACCTGTACGTCTGAGATGAGCCGTATTAGGATGTAACTGGGTCAAATGTCAGCACAGCATGTAGTGGGAACTGGCTGAGATTAGGCCCAAAGAGGTAATGTGTCTCCCACTGGATTTGGTTATTTCATGGTCAGCAGACAATGTCCTGGGACAATTTGGTCCAAGTAAATTATTAATAAACATATAAACAACATGTTATTAATCCAACAGTTTAACACGATATGGCCACGCCGAGCAAGTATCTCCAGAAAGACAGAAGAGACAACAAGTGTGGAGAAATCAAAGTGACAAGAGAAATGTCAAAGAAGAAAAGTTAGTTAGTTAGTTAGTCGAGGTTCCAACTTCACGGCAACGGGTCGTCCCCATTATGCTCCGTTCCTGTGCCAGTGAATATCACACAAAATGCTCCCCACTGTCCAATGTGAAAAGTGGAACAGGACAGGAGTCTCGGCAAGCCAACAGCCCGCACAGGTACACTGTGCATAATGCCGCCACCAGAATGTCAACACAAAAGTCCTCCACGGTAACCACAGTTCATCGTCAACGGACTCGGCAGTCACCAATAAGACCTCATTGACCCGGGTTTTCTCACATGGCTCTGTCTCTATCCGCAGGGCGACCCGCCGAAAGCGTCACCTAAAGCACGAACTCAGCAGCTCCAGCGCCGACTCCCGGGATTCTCCTGAAAAATGCACTCGTGAACCGAAAAGGCAAATCAGTCAGTTCAGCAACAGCCGGTAGCCATTGTTCCGAACATGCAGGGAAGAAGAAAAGTATGAAACAATATGAAAATTAAACTAAAAGGACTGACTACCATAGAAACAGGTAAAGCAAGGGACTTCTGTCCCTGCCTGTGGGGCATACTGGGTATATGGTGCGACTCACATGTTTTGTTTTTTGTTTTTGCGTTCGCTCGCTTTGAAAACAAGCATAGTCCAAACACGTGCTACTACTTTTAGTGCACTGGACTAATTTTTGCATGTGAATTAGCTTTTCAAATTACCAGGCATCCCTCGCCATCAGGCGAACTCATTCCGACTTCTGAGTGGCAGGACAAGGCAAGGACGATAAGTCAACATTTTAGTCCAATTGACTGGTGTAGGAGTTGACCCCGCTACCTCGGCATCAACACACCGGATTTTTAAGAACTAGCGCTCTTATCCATTCGGCCATATTGACCTCCTAGTCACATTTGGTTAAGACCAGTGGCAGTTCGACGGGTAGTGTGGTCAATATCACGCCGGCCATCTTTACTTCCAACATCTTTTCCTGATAACTACAGGGTGTATTTTTAATGACATTGCAGTGTTTGAAAATATATCCGGTCCACGTTTTGTATTTACCTATTATGTTGCATGAAATTTACAGAGGGTGAATACAAAACTTGGACCGGCAATATTTTCAAAAACAGCACAGTCATTAAAAGTACACCTTATATTTTAAGCTCTCTCGGCCTAGAAGTCCAGATCATTGTTTTTAATCTCTTGTCTCAACGGGTGTGCAGGCAGTAGGCGTGCCACCACACCTTCGGTTCATGTCACAGATTGGGGCAATAGCGTCGGATATAGAAAGAGTGTGAATCATACTGTGTGATAAATCCCATAAGCTCTGGATGCTGAAACCGATGACCAGCTGCTCCAACCATTAATATATTAAATTTGCTGACACTCTTATTTTACAGTCGACGCTGTGGCGAAGGGATTAAATAGATGCGGGCGATTTGCAAACAGGCCAAATGGCTTTGGTTTTCAAGCAGTAGTATGACTACCGGTCGTTCAGACAGCAATAGCAAACCTTTGATCGTAATCTTGGCCAGAAATCACAAACAGCCAAACAAAATGCTGGGGTAGATTGTGATGTCATGTAAAGGATTAACTTATATCTCATTAAAGTATAACATTTAAAAAAGATACACAGACTAGCATAATTTACGAAAATCCTGGTTTTAATAGCATTTTTGCTGCGAAGACTGAAGGAAAATAAAAGAGTTGGATCTGAAAGCAACGACCATTGAAGACTTAAGCCTAAATATGTAGGAAAATGAGAACAACGAAAACGATTAGAAATAAACTATATAAACAATCACTAATTGCTGCCTACTAAAAATATAAGGATTAAAATTATATAACACAATCATTTAAATTAGAAGAAGCAGAAAGACAATAAACATTGAAAGTGGTAAAGAACAGTATGGATTTTGGAAGGAAAAGGTACAAACAGTGCAATATATACAATACGGACACTAATAGAAAGGCGTATATCTGTGCTTCGTAGATTATACTAAGGCATTTGATGAAATAAAACATGATGAATACATTAAAATGTTGGAAGATACTAACATTGATGGGAAAGATCTCAGAATAATAAAGACTATTTACTGTAACCTAGTAGCAGCCATTAAAATCGGAAATAAAGAGGGAAATTTATGAACAAATAAAACTAGGGGTACTACAAGGATGTGTCTTGTCACCGGATCTCTTCTCCCTCTATACCGAAATAGTAATGAGAGAGATCACAGAGAAGCCAGGAATACTAATAGGAGGTTATAATATAAACAATATACGCTATGCTGGTGACACAGTATTGGTGGCGGATAAAGTAAAAGATCTGCAACAGTTGTTGGATATTGTAGTAACAGAGAGTGCAAAGAAAGCACTCGCATTGAATAGCAAGAAAACAGTAACACTGGTGATGTCAAAGAAAAAGATGACACCGAAATATGAAATGGAAATTGAAGGGAACATTCTTAACCATGTAAATAATGTTAAATACCTAGGGGCATTTATAACATCAGATGGAAGATGCACAACAGAGATTAAGAGCAGAATAGGGCAAACAAAAGCTGCATTTCAGACAATGAAGAGTATATTATGCAATAAGTCACTATCATTCAATGTAAGAAAGAAAGCACTGAACCTGTTTTGCCATCTGGCTGTGAATCTTGGAATAAAAACGAACAATCAAATTAGGAAGAACTTGCAAGCAACATCGATGTGGTTCCTGAGACGAATGTTGCGAATTCCTTGGACTGCCAAAGTAAGTAACAAAGATTGTCTGAAAGCGGCTAATGAAACTAGAACAATATATACAACAATAAGAAACAGACAGACGACTTTCCTTCGTCGCGAGATAAGAAGACAGGTATTGGAGAACATCGTGACAACTGGAAAGATCGAGGTGAAGAGAGGCAGAGGCAGACCAAGAGAAATTATGCTGGATGGATTGAGACAATGGCACGGAGGAATATCACCAGCAGAGATGATCCAGAAAACTAAGGACTGATATCTGTGGAGAGACATGAACGAATACGACAGCTGGCATAGCAATTGACAATGATGATGATGAACACAATCATTAATATTTGCTCCTATCAATGACGCATGCCAATGAATCAAGAGGTGTAGAAAGGACGCTGGCGCAGGATAGACCTTACGTTTAGAAAACAAGAAATTAGTATAATTAGAAAAGCCTTACTCTAAAACTCACAGAGCAACAGAAATAGAGGAACACCTAAAGACCCAAATAAGGCAGAACGAACGAACAAACTTTATTTTCAAAGAATTAGAAATTGAGCATGCAGGCCCGTCCGATATTCAGCCCTTCTTATCTTCTGTGCTCCCATACATTTTTTCAGTCATACATCACTTGTGTAGCTAATGTTATACAAGAATAGTACAATATGCATTAAAACGCATGGAAAATGTGCATTAATCTATCATACATGACTCACTAAAACCATTTTTTGACATACTTCTTCTTCTTCAGCGTTCCGAGCCATTGATGTTCTTTGCTGCAGATACAATCCGTCTCCATTCGTCTCTCTGGTTGACCTATTCTTGCCAGTCGCTGATTCCAAATGCTTGTAGGTCTGTATGTATATTATCTCTCCGCCATCTTCTTGGTCTACCTTGGGGTCCACGGTCATTTATTTCTTGAGTGTAAGCGAGTTTTGTTTCCATGCCAATTTTTTGACATGCCAATTATAATTACCAAAGGCTGGTGTATTAGTTAGGTATATGTATTACCTAAGGTGGGTGTATTTGTAAACAGGCGAAAAAAATCCCTGGACACCTTGGAGATGGGGTTTATAGAAGAATGCTGAAAATTAATTGGACAGCCAATATGAGCAGCAGTTAGTAAATGCGGTTGTGCACATAGTGAACAACTATGTTTAGAATTAAATTGTAAGAAGACACAGATTATGGTCTTCACTAGGGAGAACGAAATACCACAATGTAATATATAATTGAATGGGAATGTTCTTCAACAAGTGAATCGGTACAATTATCTCGGAACAGTAATAGCATATGTTGGGAGATGCCTTGATGAGATTAGAAGAATAATCGCCACGACGAACGTAAAATTTAGGAAGATGAAAAACACAGTGACAAATAAAAAGATGTCAATTGAAACGAGGAAAGGAGTGATGAGGTTTAATATAGAACCTGTACTTGTGTATGGATGTGAAGCTTGGAAAATGAGCAGTCAAACTGAAAACATCTTATGGCTGTGGAAATGTGGTTTTTGATTGATTGATTTAGGAACAAACATCACAGCATTCGGGCCATTCCCATAATCGATCCGTCCCCATCCCCAGCAGCCGGCGAAGAGTTTCAATACTAATAGTACCAGTAGAAATCTGATTATATGTCCGTCTCGCCTTTCCTCTGAGCGTCGATCGTCGGCCAGAACCCCTCGTCACCCCTCGCTGTCGCATTCTTGCCAGACCATAGTGATCCATTTGCTCCTCCGAGGTGTACACGTGCTCCCACGAGGCAGCAACCACGTCTTCCTTATCATGCATCAATACTCCACCAAGTTTTGCAGAGCCAGCCAATCTGTCCGCCTGTTCATTTCCCAGCACACCAGCATGCACAGGAGAAAAGATCCAGACGATGCTTGTGACCCGTGACTTTCGAAGCGAAGCAAGCCACTCTGCACGAAGCTTGCATGTTCTCATCCTACTCAGCATGCTTTCTGAGTCAGTTACAATCACGGTGTGTGTGTGTGTGTGTCGTATTCTCCATCCAACGGAAAACTGCACTGATTGCCCCACCTCTATTCTTAAGCTAGATGTTGTGGTATCATATGCCAGGCTCTCCTTCACCAAACGGCAACCATTAGCTTTTGCTAAGAACCCTGAGGCACTTCTCCTGCCTCTCAACACCGAACCATCTGTGTATATAATCGCATCACCCGGCGAGCATTATCCTGAATTAGTTGTTGGATTTCCACTTCCGTGGCCCCTGCTAGCCACTCCCTGCACTCCCGCCTCAATGTGATTATAACTTTGCACAAGCCTGACTGCTCCGCTGGCACTCTGACCCATTCCTCTCCTCGCCTAATGTTCTCCAAGATGCACACCCGTCTGATCGTATCCTCCACCTGAGCCATCCATGATTTCCCTCTTATCAGTCGCTGACCCTTAACTACGTCCAGCGCCTCGTGCAACTGGTGATCTGTGTCAGCAACTACTCTGAGGTATGCCTTCGCCTGCATCACCTTGAGCCTACCAGCAACAGTCGGCAAACCAATGATGTAACGCATACACACCACTGGGGTGTAGTTTCTGAGGATAATGCAAAGAATAACATAGACAGACAGAAAAATCAATGACCAAGTACTACAAGAAACAAATGTACATCGTAAATTGATTAGAGAAATTAGACGTAGACAGTCAAAATTGTTTGGACATATTATAAGAAGAAATAAATTGGAGAACTTGGTGACAACTGACTAGATCGAGGGGAAGACAGAGAAGTAAATACCTGGATGGCTTAACCACGTGACATGGTAGAGACAAGAACACTGAGCTGATCCACGGCTCTGGTAATCGAATGAAATGAACTGGAAGATGTTGTGACAACCGGAAAGATTTGCGGAAAGAGAGATAGAGGACGACAGCGTGAGAAAATTCTTGATAGCTTTGTGTCATGGCACGGAAGGGAGTCAACACACGAATTGATCCATGTGGAGAGTAATGTGTGGAGAGGCATGATCGCCAACGTATGCCGGCAAGGAACTGGATGATGATGAAGTCAAGTGTAACGTACCATACACAGGGGAATGTGTATACAGATTGGATACAAGACTGGTGATAGTGTGAGATGGCAAAACATGACCGCCCACGCTTATCGTCATGGCACATGATGATGATGATGAATATAGTATACATAAGTTAAGTATTTATTGTGAGACATCTGGGTCGCATGAAACGTATGGGGTTAATACACAAATATTTGTTATACACAGCCCGCTCTCTCTCTCTCTCTCTCTCTCTCTCTCTCTCTCTCTCTCTCTCTCTCTCTCTCTCTCTCTATCTATCTCTCTCTTTATCTCTCTTTTTATCTCTCTCTCTCTCTCTCTCGCTTCATTTTATATAATTCAAGCAATTAACTGGCTTATATATTCATTATCTCTCTCTCTCTCTCTCTCTCTCTCTCTCTCTCTCTCTCTCTCTCTCTCTCTCTCTCTCTCTCTCTCTCTTTCTCGCTACATTTTATATAATTCAAGCAATTAACTGGCTTATATATTCATTATCTCTCTCTCTCTCTCTCTCTCTCTCTCTCTCTCTCTCTCTCTCTCTCTCTCTCTCTCTCTCTCTCTCTCTCTCTCTCTCTCTCTCTCTTTCTCGCTAAATTTTATATAATTCAAGCAATTAACTGGCTTATATATTCATTATCGTACCTTATAATCATAATACTCCATTATAAAAAAGCCACCATACAACAAACTATCAATTAACACTATCGTTAATAGTTTACATAAAACAGGCACTCCCATGCTATGAAAAATAGAACAAATTGATTCGCATTTAATTACACCGGTGCTATAAAGTTTTGGTCGTACGTACTTTACCCAGGAGATTCACGGTACAGGATGGAGAGTACTGTCTCGCTACAGATCGTTGATTACCTTGTGATAGCACTAACTTTGTTTATCTCCCTGGGTATTGGAGTCCTGTTTGCTGTAAAGGACTTCAAAAATGTCAACAGAACGGAGTACTTGCTTGGTGGACGACGCATGTCTATGTTGCCTGTTGCATTTTCTATTTTTGCAACTTTTACAGTAAATATATTAACATTAAATTTGAATATCTTTATATAGCCGGCTCCGTGGCTATGGCGTCACGGATGCAGTTAGTGAGTCTGCATAACCACGATCGAAACACAGGTGAGCGCGATTTGGCAGCAGACCGCGATGCGTTGGTTTTTTACGAAAATAGTTTGGGTGCCGGTCGTTCAGAAAGCAATGGGAAACTACTGAACGTAAACTTGCCAAGAGATCACAGCAGCAAATAATGCTGGTGTTGACTGCATCGTCCTGTAACGTATATGCAACTAATTTATCTATATAAATATATATATATATATATATATATATATATATATATATATATGTTATATAATATATATATATATATATATATATATATATATATATATATATATATATATATATATATATATATATATATATATATAATAAAACTTTTAACTGTAATGTTTATGAAACTATCATTCCAAAATGGTATTATATATATATATATATATATATATATATATATATAATATATATATATAAGAACATTTTATGTTAGGACCCATACTGGCTCTTAAGCAATATTCCAAGAAGGGTGGTGTTGAGGTTCGAGCAGTTTGAGATGAGCAATAGCGATTACAAATTGGCTGCCTCACTATTGACTTGCACCGTGGAACGACAAGGCGTGATTGCGTATGTGTGTGTGTGTGGGGGGGGGGGGGGTCATAGTGTGTGAAACCTTGTGAACTGTACAGAAGAGCGTATGAATGGATAGAAAGATGCAGTGGAAACACCCGTTGCCTCCTGTTTGGGGGGGAAATTTTCAAGACGCAGGAATCTGCTGGAAAAGCAATGCCATGCTAATGACCGAACCAAAGATCGTGGCACTATCGAAATGCATGCGACATATCTCAAAGGATGTTTGTTGCTGCACGACAAAACCAGTTCACATACGGATGTGGATGCACTACATGTTCTGAAATGTGAGGTCTTGAAACATGCAACATACAGTCCAGACTTGACGCCATCGGACTTGCACTTGTTTGGATCCTTGAAAGAGCAGTTCAATTGAGTATATGGAACAGATAAAAGAATCTAATAGAGCCTTTATGTATTCAGCATGTGCAAATCAAAAGCCTCATGCATGACAGATTAGACAGTTCAGTAGAAACTATGACTGATAAGACAGCATGGCAAAATATGCAAAACACATAACAAAGCCGAGTTAAATCTGTAAAATAAATAAAAATATATAACTTAATATAGAGTACAGGTAGGACAACCTTTACAGTCTCTAAAAGAGATAGTGAAATCCATTAGAGAGCATTGAACATAATTTTTCAAAAGCACAACAGAGTGTGCAGAACAGATAAAACAGACAAACAGAATCTGCAGATCAGATGACACTGCCAATATATATGCATTGATGAAAAGTCAATTTAGTAGTGTGTACAGGGTAAGTAAAAATATACACAAGTATGTAAGAAAGATACTACAGACCACAAAGTCTGTAGAATAGAGAAAAGACTTGTCAAAGCTAAATTTAACATGCTATAAATTGTACTATACTTAAATAAGTCCCACAGAATCATATCCTTAATTTTATACAGGATGTTTGTCTCATTATACTTTGTATGTAAAACAATCTTGAAAAATTAAGTACAAGACGTTATAAAAAATGTGCTAGAAATTGATTAAATTAGTTACAATAGTCACTGCTATGGTATAACACTGATTTAGGGAAGCTGGAAAATACAACTGAAGTATTCATTATAACTTATTCAACAAATTTGTAGCCGTATTGCGATGAAGAGGTTGTTTATCGGGAAATCTTGCTATAAATCTTTAAACAACCATCCGTGTGTGTCGACCGAAAAGTCGAAACACTTGTTCAACCAAAAAAAAAAAATTCTTTCTTCCCTTGATAAGACCAGTCTGGAGTGAAAAGAATTACTCCAGCAGACGACAGCCATTCGCTGCATATTGCTTCAAAATGGACTTTGAAGTACATTTTTTTATGGTGCCATTTTTCAAAATTGTTCTACTTACAAAGTGTAGTGAGACTTTATAAACACCCTGTACTATATGGGTGATTTTTTTTTTAAATGTTGCATATTCCTTACATGTCGTTGCAATCGACAACAGTATTTTACTGCCGTAGTTGATGTCTTGCGAAGTTTTTACGTTCAGTAGTTTGCCATTGATTTCTGAACGACTGGCTCCCCTTACCAACACGTTAAAACCAGCGCCACACTGTCTGCTGCCAAATCGGTCTCGCTGTGTTTCGAACGCAGGTAAGCGGCATTACCAATCGCGCCCTCAACGTCAACGCCTCGGAGACGGCATAAGTGATATAAGAAGAGCTTAATTACAAATATTTGAGGTGCGTTGTGATTTAAACCTAGGACCGCCGTACGCGGTGGGGATTACTTTGTTAAGTAGCACTTTGTTCAGCAGTCCACCCAGTCCATAAAATGGGTACCAGGCAATTTTGGGAGACTTCACAGCTGGCGTAATATCCATCACATGACATATCTAGCACTGACTGATCTAAAATATGGACCTAGAAGAATATGTTTAATATACCGCATTGCATGGGCAAGGAATCTGGAACTTTTAACTGTAATGTTTATGAAACAACCATTCCAAAATGATATTATTTTATTATACTGATTCAAGGTTTAGTGACTAGTTTTCTTCTTTTTTTAAAAATTAAATTCCTCTTTAATATGCTACATTTCCGAGAACACGCGGCTTCAGTTAAAACCCTGTCTAAAGTTAATGGTTACCATAAAATGTTCTGGAAAGTGAGGCGACCGGCTAGATAGAGACAACATCGTTAATTTTCGTTGGTTAACAGCTTGAAGTAGCTCTAACGTAGCTCTGTCAGTCTATAATACCCTGAAGGAGTCAACTCTCCATCGAGTGCTACAACGGCAAGGTAGAGGCATACAGAGAACGAAAAGGAACTGCACCAATGGATAGGAAAACAAGCCCCAAAAGAAGGCAAAGCCTGCAGTTTTAAAATATGGCAACGGTGAAGAGAATGGCATATCCGATGGTCCACGGGAGTCGGGGGTGGGGGGGGGGACAGCTGGCACGTTGGTGTAGTGCTTAGGAAGTGACGCTAAAATGGCATGAGCGCGGTCTGACAAGAGACCGATGTCTCCTCACGGGGTGAGGAATTGTCTGGCCACTTACTCCTCAGTGTAGTCTGGCCTACAGTATACAGTATGTGATGGTCTCAACTCTTCACCTACAGATGTTCCCGATATGGCACTTTCTTTTGTTTGGTTTTAGACGGGAGTGCCCCGATGAATTCGGCGGTGCTAGGATCTGCATGGCATCTCATTTTGCACTTTGACGCAGTGTTGTGAGAAGTTCTGCCTCACCAAGGTCTTCAACGAGACTGGAGGAAAGCCTGAATCTTAAGTTTGATTAAATAAATGCATCAGTGTTTAAACAAAAAAAATAAAGAAAGTTAAATTTGCTGGAGAACATATTTACCTACTACAACACTGTCTAATGCTCATTGTAGCCGCGTTAGCATAGCGGCTAGACGCTGGCCTACCGACTCGGTGGTCATCGGTCTGATACCCATCTGGACGGTTTTGAATTTGTAAAATATGTCTGGACTGCCAAGTCCACCCAGTCTAAAATGGGTCCCAGAAAATTATTGGGAAGTAAAGGTGGCCGGCTGACCACAACTGACCACATCAGCCACCGAGTGTTGATTGGTCTGTAAATATATGGGTCCAGCACTATATGGCCGGTCTCCCTGGGGTAGGGGTTACACGACTTCCTCCGTAATCCCTTATACTCTCGTAAGTAACGTGATGTGCGTGAGAATTGGTAGCGGTTCTCTCCGCGTCGGTAACTTACGGGGTGTGTGAGCCGGCCGCTCAGAAAGCAATGGTAAAATACAGAGCGTAATCTTGCCACGAAATCAACAATCAGCTGAAAGATGCTGATGTTGACAGCGATGTCCTGTAAAGGATATGCGAACCAAAAAAAGCACTATATGCCCAGACTCCTTAAATGCGAGTGAAAAGAACCTATACTATACTATACTATACTATACTATACTGCACTATACCATAGTATACTATACTATACTATACTGCACTGTACTGTATTGTACTGTACTATACTATACTATACTAATGCTAATGGTAACGAGACCCTCTACGATTATCATGATAAATTCTTATTTCAGTCGGGCATTGCCCTTGTGGGGATGGTCACGGAAATATATTTTGCAGGACTCATGGCGGGTACAATATATGTTGGATTGGGCTTGAGTTACTTTCTGGCTGCGGTTACTATTGTGCCTCTGCTGTACCCACTGCGATTGACAAGTCTGTACGAATACCTTCAGCTGAGGTTTCACTCCAGCACTCTTCGAATACTCGTGGTCATTCTTGGAATGTTACAGACCTTGAGCTATATGGCAATAGTTCTTCTCTCCCCAGCGTTAGCGTTGCAGGTTAGTTGTGTGAGTGCGAGCGCGCATATATGTGTGTGTGTGTGTGTGTGTGTGTGTGTGTGTGTTTAAATGTGTATGTGTATTTATATGTGTATATGTGTGTGTGCATCTTAGATTAACAAGGTGCCGTAGTTTAGCAGACAGACAGATCGGCAGTCTGACATACCGAAAAGCTACCACGGTAGGCATTCAGATATACAAATAAAGATCCTGACACGAAGGCAGTATGTCCAAACAAGGATGCTGTTAGGCATACAGACATACATATATGCAAATAGACAGACATACAGACACACACACACACACACACACACACACACATATATATATATATATATATATATATATATATATATATATATATATATATATATATATATATTAATAAACGTCAATAAGACCAACAGACAGACATATTGGCAGATAAACAGACACCAACACAAACGGATAGATAGACAAACCAATAGACAAATAGATATGCAGACAGACAAGTGTATAGGCAGACAAGATAGTTAGATAGACAGACAGAAAAACTGAGGAAAAGATGGATGGATGAATGGATGGATCGAGGGATGGATGAAATTACGGACAAATGGACGGACAGACAGACGGATGGACCAACCTGTGGACGGCTGACAGATACGAGTGTTAGTTTGAAAATCAAAAACATTCCGAGCAAGCGTTCAGTTTCCACACTTATAAAATGGTTCTTGATGAGCAACGAATTTACTGACATTGTCTTGAACATAGACATCTACAGACATAAACACTGTGCAGACTAGAAATTAAAGTGTTAAGACAGAACAACTAATTAGTGCTTAGTAAGAAAACTAAACAGATGCCAGAGAATCAACAAGTTAGAGGAAGATGCTAGCGTTGTAGGACTTTCACAGGCAAACTTAAGAAGACTATGACTAATATGTCGTTTCACTTGAACCCATAGGGACAACGAATAGAGGGAGACATAAAAACGATATACGGAGAAGAGAAATAGAGACAGAGATGAATAATCTGCTCAAACATGGGGTGAAGGGCAGAAGTAGGAAGAAAGAAGACTTACGTCGCCTGCCAATTGATATAGATGTATAATAATGGTTATGCGTCTCTAGTACAGGGGTTCTCAACCTTTTTTGGTCCATGCACCCTTTCACCATATGTTCAGAATGTCATCCCCTTCCCTTGTATTTCCTCCCTATCAATCTCCCCCCCCCCCCCAACAGAATACATAAAAATGGAAGCTAAATTAAATAACACATACTAGAACAAGTCCAGATGTCTAAATAAAACGTGATTTGCGGGTCTAATTACGTTATAAGACGATTATCAGAAGGGCGAGAAGTATAGAACTGTAAATTATGGACGGAAAAACAATACCAAGTAATCGGTTGTTATATTAATCTTGAAATAATCTTAATTAACCTCGGAAACCCTAAAATCCCCCCTCCCCCCCCCCCCCCCAGGTGGGAATTCCCCACCAGATGAGAACCTTTGCTCTAGCACAATATATTCTTGGTATATGATAACAAGCACTGGGGATATTATACAACCTTGTCGAGCTCCTGCTGCTATTTCAACAATTGTCCGAAAAAAATTGTTGTTTTTACGAACCACACTGCCTGCATCATTAAATAATGTTCCAATAATGTATGGTGTATTAGTATCAAATTTAAATTGTCTCTTTATGTCAGAAACTTACATGTGCCATTTGTGAACTCTATGAAGTTATGTTATAAGTCGATCTGAATGTGTATACTTTTTGCAATCAAAATTATAATATTATAATTAATATCAAGAATTTGGGTCTCCGTAGCGAAGTGGTTAGGTCGCATGCCACACCATCAACACAAGAGACACGCAGGTAGTGTGTATGCGATGCATCCTAGCCTTACCCACGATTGCTGACAGGCTCAGGGTGCTGCAGGCGAAATCATATCTCCGAGTATCTGTAGACACGGAACACCCTCTGCATGTAGCCAAGGACGCTATTAGGACCACAGGCTGTTGTAGAAATATTATGGAGGCTCAGGCAGAGGACACAATCAGAGAATAGCCTGAGAACGTTGGGAAAGGAGAAGAGTGGGTCAGAATGCCTGTGGAAAAGGTCACACCTGTGCAGGGTTATAATGACATTGGATCGGGAATGATTGGATTGGCCGGCAGGCTTCACTGATTGAGAGGTGCGACAATTGATCCACGACAATTCCCGACCAGACGATGTAATTATCTGCACTGATGGTTCTGTGCTAAGAGGTAACAGAAGTGCCTGGGGTTTCGTGGCGAAGGTTGGTGGACGGTGTTTGGTGCAGAAAAGCCTGACATGTTATATATACCCCAACATTTAGTCTGAGAATGGAGGTGTAGACAGTAATAGCGGTGTTCCGCTGGCTGGACGTCAAACAGCACATGCATATCGTGGTTGTAACGGACTCACAAAGAATGACGAGAAAGGTGAAGACAGACATAATTTAACAGTGTGGAAGGTTTCCATTCAAAAATTACAAATAGAGAGCATTTGTTGGAATTTCCCCGAGGTCTTGATTGTATGGTGGGGAATGAGCAAGCGGATAGATTGGCTGGGTCTGCACCCGTTGGTAAATTATTGGTGCAAGATAAGACAAATGTGGTTGGGGCCATTTGTAATCGTGTATATTGTGCAGAAGAACAGATGGGTCATCACGGTTTGGAGAGAATGATGCTGCAAGAAATTACCAGAGGATCTGGCCAAACTCAAAACCCCAAGGAAAGGCCAGGTGGGCACATAATTAGACTGCTACTGGTACTATCTTCGATAGCTATTGCAGATGAGGACAAAGTACCTAAGCGGAATATACAGACTGCTGTGATGTCAATTCTTGACTCAACTCAACTCTCTCAGCAAGATTACGCTCAGTAGTTTGCCATTGTTTCCGAGCGACCGGCTCACATACCTCGTAAGTAACCAACGCACAGATGTGTTCCTCGCGTGCATATACGAGATTACGGAGAAAGTCGTTAACTTCTTCGCCAGGCAGACCGGCTTTAGTGAGTTACAGTTATATTTTTCTGCTTCTTCTAACATAGCTTGGTAATCAACAAATTTGATAGCACATAGTGGTTCACCAATTACTGTAATGCTCTACCGATAAACCAAGGAGGAGATTATAAAAGTGCCCGGATTATATGCACCAAATGGGATAAATGAGCTGTCCGATGTGTATTTCAGGCGGGAGCCAATCTTCCAATGTGGGTGTCTGTTGGTATTGTGGGAGTAATCGGAACTGTGTACACAGCCATCGGAGGCATTAAGAGTGTCGTGTGGACAGATGTCTTTCAGGGTCTAGTGATGCTGGGAGGTGTGTTCACTATCATCATTAAAGGTATAGCTAATTATATACTGTTTATAACGTCGGGTAGTGTGTGTGTGTGTCAGGCTGTTATCCCCAGACAGACAGACAGACAGACAGACAGACAGACAGACAGACAGACAGACAGACAGGCAGGCAGACAGGCAGGCAGGCAGGCAGGCAGGCAGGCAGGCAGGCAGGCAGGCAGACAGACAGACAGTCAGACAGACAGACAGACAGACAGACAGACAGACAGACAGACAGACAGACAGACAGAGGAACATATGTATAAGATTCGTAAATCTGCTTCACCACATGGAATGCACAGAATAAGCAAGTAATGAACATGTGCTGCAAGATTTTCCTCTGAACAGAAAGTTGAGAGATATGGAGCGAATCAGTGAATTAACATACAACTCTAAGCTGTTTGCTTCTAAAGAGGAATTCTGAGAAATTATCACTATCATCATTTGACCTCTGATGAGTAATTGTGAAAGACGCTAGCGAAAGAAGAGGAAGAGAAGGCGAAGGGGAAGAAGAAGAAGAAGAAGAAGAAGAAGAAGAAGAAGAAGAAGAAGAAGAAGAAGAAGAAGAAGAAGAAGAAGAAGAAGAAGAAGAAGAAGAAGAAGAAGAAGAAGAAGACGAAGAAGAAGAAGAAGAAGAAATAATTGCAGAGATAGTAGCTGTAGCGGCAGCAGCTGCGGTAGTAGTAGTAGTAGTAGTAGTAGTAGTAGTAGTAGTAGTAGTAGTAGTAGTAGTAGTAGTAGTCGTAGTAGTAGTAGTAGTAGTAGTAGTAGTAGTAGTAGTAGTATTAGTAGTAGTAGTAGTAGTAGTAGTAGTAGTAGTAGTAGTAGTAGTAGTAGTAGTAGTTGTTGTTGTTGTTGTTGTTATTGTTGTTGTTGTAGTAGTAGTAGTTGTAGTAGAAGTAGTAGTAGTAGTAGTAGTAGTAGTAGTAGTAGTAGTAGTAGTGGTAATAGTAGTAGTAGTAGTAGTAGTAGTAGTAGTAGTAGTAGTAGTAGTAGTTAGATGTAGTTGTTTGTAGTAGTAGTAGTAGTAGTAGTAGTAGTAGTAGTAGTAGTAGTAGTAGTAGTAGTAGTAATGGTACGCGGGAAGTCAATAAGTAAGTCACAATTGGCTGTAGAAAAATAACTAAATATGGCCACAACTTGAATCCTGTTTATGTTTATAGATAAATTGTCCATTTATTTCTCAACAAAATTTCCACCGACATTGATGCACTTATCCCATCTTTTATCAGTCCTCCCAAATCGGCTGCATAGAACTGCGTTCTCTGTTTTCTAAACCACATTTTCACTTCACATTCCACTTCGTGGTCATTCGCGATATGTCCCCCGCCAAGGTGGGTTTTCAATGGACCAAAAAGGTGGAAATCGCTGTGGGCTTTGTCGCGGCTGTAAGATGGATGTTCCAGAACTTCCCATCTTACTTGGTTAATTTTCTCCTGTGTCAGTCGAGCCGTATGTGATCTGGCATTGTCATGAAGAAGCAACACGCCTCTTGTCAGCAGTCCTGGACGTTTTCTTCGAATCGCATCATATAGCATCAATAGAACTTCACAGTAAGATTCAGAATTCACATTGTCATCTTTCTTCTTGAAATTGATTAAAAGCACTCCTTGACAATTCCAGCACACTGTCAGCATAACCTTCTACGCTGATGGCGTAACCTTGAATTTTTGGACACAAGGCACAGAAGGATGTTTCCATTGCATTGAAGCAGCACGCTTTGATTCGGGCTGGTTGTGATGCACCTATGATTCGTCCCCAGTATAAACAGGAAGCATTTCCTTATGCATGTCTTTTGCAGGCAGTTATTTTCCCCACACAAAAGAAAACAAACGCACAACAGCACATTGCTCTTTGGTTGTAGACTCCGTAAGTACAGTCGCCATTGTTTTATGCTATGCGCATGCGCATGAGACACATTGCGCCACCTTACGAACGGTAATATAAAGTTCAATGTTGCTGTCACCTAATGACACCTTTATAAAACACCAACTACATTTACCTGCCATCCCCAAGATCTGTGTGACATATTTATTGACTTGCCCTCGTAGTAGTAGTAGTAGTAGTAGTAGTAGTAGTAGTAGTAGTAGTAGTAGTAGTAGTAGTAGTAGTAGTAGTAGTAGCAGCAGCAGCAGTAGTAGTAACTGCAGCAGTAGTTGTAGCAGTAGTAGTAATAACAGGTGTAGTAGTAGTAGTAGTAGTAGTAGTAGTAGTAGTAGTAGTAGTAGTAGTAGCAGCAGCAGCAGCAGTAGTAGTAGTAGTAGTAGTAGTAGTAGTAGTAGTAGTAGTAGTAGTAGTAGTAGTAGTAGTAGGTACTAGTAGTAGTAGTAGTAGGTACTAGTAGTAGTAGTAGTAGTAGTAGTAGTAGTAGTAGTAGTAGTAGTAGTAGTAGTAGTAGTAGTAGTAGTAGTAGTAGTAGTCGTAGTAGTAGTAGCAGCAGCAGCAGCAGCAGCGGCGGCAGCAGCAGTAACAGTAGCAGCAGCGGCAGCAGCAGTAATAATAGTAGTAGTTATTCCTTGTATTTTGGCGAACTGGTTTTGCTGGCTTGCATATTGAAACCCTGATTCGCATTCCCTTTCCCTCAGGATCGATTACTGTAGGAGGCGGAGCGGAAGTCTGGAGAATGTCCAAAGCTGGAGGCCGCACTGACTTCACAAACTTCAGTATGGACCCCCGAGTGTTAGATACTTGGTGGGGTTCTACAATCGGAGGAACAATCTTTTGGTAAATATATTCGCTGTTTATTACGTGTTGACTGAAACTATAAAACAAATTACGGGATCCTTTTCCGCACCTATATTTGTATAGACCAAGCGGCACTCTGTTGGTCATGTGATCAGTACCAGCCTGCTCTCATTTACTTTCCAGAACATTTCCAATACCCATGTTAGTTAATTTTTGAAAATCTGCCCGGATAAGGATTCGAACTTCTGATCTCCAGCAGGTGAGCCCACATCCCTTTACGTTTCCGCGGGTTCCTGATTTGAACTTCTAGTAGAAAACTGTTTGCCAAATATCATGGAAGATTACGCCCGACATTAATATACCCATCTGAAATCTTATAAGTTTCAGACCAGAACTGCCTAACGTGACAACTTACATTATGGTTTTGTGTGGTCTGAAGTAGGTTTACGATAGTTATTTTTTTTCTAACCTTATTATTATAACAATAACAACATTATTGTTAATTGAAATTGTGTTTGTATACACCTTTTAAAATGTCGTGGCTTAGGGGTAGTGAACACAACATTTCTCAATCTCGGCATAATGTGTTCGACGTCAGCCGCAAGTGATTTGTGAGCAGATCGCTTTGCATTTATTTCACCAAATGGTATGTACGTCTGTCGTACAGAAAGCAATGGCAAACAACTGAGTCTAAATAAGAATATAAAATAACAACCAGCCAATAAATGCTGTAGAGCAGTGGTTCTCAACCAGGGAGGGAATTCCCGCCTAGGGGGAAATTTTATGGTTTCCATAATGGGGAGGGGGAATAAGACCACAGACTGGCAGACTCAGACTGGCTTCAGGACCACACAAAACACAGTGTGCATCTGTCCACTCTACTGAGAGATCACGCCGGGCTTTCTCTTCGCTAAATTGTGTGTTTTTGTTATTTATTATTTTGTTAGTTTCGCACTCCCACTGTATGGTGACTCAATGTAAAGTGATGTAAATGCAAAATGAGCATATGTGCGCCTCATTACTTTGCATTAATGCGCGAATAAAATATCATAGTGTGTGACTTGAATGCTAAAGTTGGAAATCAACAGGACGGATGCCTAACCGGCAAGTGTGGACTACGGGAACAGCATGAAAGAGTTTACAGACTTGCATACTGGACAAAACAGCATGATACGATTATTGAAGATGCCTGGTATCAACATCACCCAAGGAGATTATGGACATGGAAGAGTCCTTACCATAAGATCAGAAATCATACTGATTACATTCTCATCAACAGACGATTTCGAAATGTCTTAAAAGGCGCAAAAACAATACCAATCGCACACTGCTTCAGCGACCATAGAATAATCACAAGTAATATACATATAAAGTTAACTAAAATCACATATACACAAAGAAACACAAAATGTGATCTACGGACACTGAAGAGTGAGGAGATACAAGCTAAATTCAACGTAGAGGTAAAGAACAAATCTGATGCATTGTCCGATATGGAAAAATTATTTTAAGATGCCAGCGACCAATTTAAAATATTAAAGAAATCAGTCAACCAAGCTGCAGAATCTACCAACCCAAAAATAAAGATGATGGGGCGTAAGTTATGGATGATGGAAGTCATCTTAAGTTAAGCTTATTGAAGTAAGCAGAAATAACACAAATAATCGTGAAAAATTTTAAGAGATTCTCAGTGTCAACGTCCTAGATACCTAGGGGAATGAAACTTGGGTTCATACAGGCAACAAACTCCGTTCTGATACTATCTGACATGATTTATTTACAGTAAGCTGGCGAAGAATGGTTTTCGCAGCCAGCGACGTGGCTAACATGATCATCGGAGTTCACAACAAATCCATCATACATAATCATTACAACAAACTCTATCATCTATCTATTTAGCGAGTAACACTCCTAAATACACTTGTGTATTCAATCTATCAAGTCCCCCTTAAGTTAAGCCCTGTTGCTTGTTCGATGTCCAGTCGGCGTCTGCCCTCTAACGTGTCTCGGACACGGGCTGTAACTCTCCTCGAGCTTCTCGTGGAACAGGTCCTGGCACGCGGTCAGCGTGTCCACGGAGCTGTAGGCGAACTGACCTTCTCGAAGGCTCTAGATTGTTCGAGCATTCGAGTGTGTCTCCCTTGTATTGGGGTTATGTCCCTTCTCTAGTTCCCTTCTATCTTTATGTTCTTACCGACTCCATGTGAGACTCTGACAGGGGTCCCCCTCCCCCCGCTTCTATGGGTTAGTATATGGTAATTAGTCTGCACTAATTCTGTCATAGGATCACATGAAGTTGGTGTTTGGTAGTTTCGTGGATGGGAACCTGGCCATCTATATATTTGCACTATTAACTCATTTATTTCCCCGTACAACAATCCAGGGTAATTGCTGAAGAGCCCGTATCTCTTCCATATCCTTAAACATGCTTATCCGACAGAAGTTCCGTGACGCTTCCAGTTGTATTTGCAACCGCGCCCTTCTCAAGTATCCATTTGATACCCAGATATTAAACTCTGTGTTAGAGAGGTTTAACAAGACAAATTGTCTTGGCTTATTTAAGAACACCTGCAATTCTTGTCCTGAATGTGTATTTTGATACACTTTTACTTCCGTATGTTTTATAGTGCTTAATATATATATGCACTCTTGTTTTCTCCCAAGTAACTACTCATGTTCCTGTTTGCCTGTTAGTGTGTTTACTGTTTTGTTACTTGCTGTAATAAAATGTGTGTGATTTATTTGTTAGTGCTTAGTTTTATGAGTATGTCCTACCTAATGTCTAACGTGTGTGCTACCTGTGTGTATGTGGTGTGTAGTACATCTCTAAGTGTCACGAGCTGGAATATCCCTTGTCATGAATTACGTCATCTGTGTAACGCATGTACAGGGTATTCAAACAGTGATTCTCAGAGTGAACCTATTTTATCTAACACTAAACATGTGTACACAATTTTAGACAAGTGTTACATTTTACACTCAAAACGCAGACAAATTAAAATAAATACTTTTTGCGTACAATTTGTCCGCTCAGTATATCGCTCTCTCATTTAATTCATTCACTCTCTGATTCGCACACCTTTCATTCAATATAATAATTTGTTAAAATATACAAATTAAGGTAAGGTAAATGTTTGTCGCCCTTAGAAAAAGGAAACTGGCGATATGCTATATTCAAAGCGTCAAGTACTATCTGTACTGGTTATAAGAAATGGTTTATAAATTAAATTGCAACAATTGTATTGGGAGCAAGTTTTAACTATGAATGAAAATGTTTGTGACATATTATGATAGAAAATATACAATTTATATGTTCACATATTTTATATATATAACAAAGCACAAATGTGATACATATTTAACTAATAACATTAAATTAATTAACTCCAACGACGATCCGTGTGTTGTCGTTCTTTCGTCCGTGTGCTGTTCCAATAATGTTTTAGAGTTCGTAGGTAACGTTTTGGTGTCACATTCCTGTGTTATCTCTCATATGTCGTCATAGTCATAGTATATCGCTGCTTGTATGTGCGATGTTCTGTTCCGTTAGTTTGCGAAGTCAATTGAAATCACGCGTATGCACAGTTATTAATATTCGCATGGTAACTTTCAGTTCTGTGATTGATGAAATAATTTCACAAATGTTAATCTGCACAGTTCGGAATGTTTTTGATGTACTGCTAATTGTCAATGTGGCTCGATATAGTTAGCGGTTCTCAAAGTTTCATGTCTGTGATAGCTATAAGTAGAGTATTAAATCAGCTTTTGACACTTCTAAGTTAAAGTTCTACAGTAAGTGTAGAGGTACACTCTTTTATGCAACAGACTAAAATATCACAGCTTATCATATGGCCACTAATTAATGTACATAATGTTAATCTGCTGGTGCATTGGTTAGACGTGATAATATGTCAGGTATTATATTATCCGTACCTTTAATGTGACGGATTTCAAAGTCGAAATCCTGAAGAAGAAGACACCATCTTGCTAATCGATGGTTCTTGGGGTTGCCATCTTTCATCACCAGCAGTGGCGAATTATCCGTCAGAACAACGAAATGGGAACCTAAGAGGAACTTAGATAAACGACTAACACAAAAAACCAAACTTAGTGCCTCCAATTCAGCTGTCGAATACTTGATCTCCGCTGTTTTCAGTTTACGGCTAACATACAGGATCGGGTATCTCACGTGTTCGTATTCCTGCATCAGACATCCTCCAATGGCGATCGCACTTGCATCTGTAGTTAATGTAAATGGTAAATCTATGTTTGGTAATCTCAATATGGGTGGATTCGAAAAAATGGTTTTCAATTTGCAAATTGCATCCTCTAAACGGATACTCTTACATAATTTATCTGGTTGACCTTTGGTCAACAAATTTGAAAAGAATGATGTAAGTTCTGCCCAGTTTGGTATAAATTTGGCATAATAGTTTATGAGACCTAAAAGACTTCTGACCTGTTTTTTTTTTTGTAGTTGGTACTTGCAGGTTGAGAATTTTCGATACAATTCTATCATCCGTCAGTAGTTTACCTTCCGAAATCCTATGACCTAAGAAGTCTATTTGTTTATAGCCTATTTCAACCTTGGAAGGTTTGACAGTGAGTCCAAAAAGACGGATTTGATTAAAGACTTGTCGGAGTGTAACTAAGTGAGAAGTCATGGCTGAAGAATGGATACAAATATCATCTATATAGGATTGTACGTCCTTGATGCCGTGTAATAACAGTCTAGTTAATCTAACAAATGTGGCAGGTGCGTTTTTCAGGCCAAACGGAAGATATCTCCATTCATATAAGCCAAGTGGTGTAGAGAATTCGGTTATATGCCTTGAAGAGGGAGATAGTGGTATCTGCCAATAACCTTTTGCTAAATCAAGTTTAGAAAAAATGGATGACTTAGACATATTCAAAATGAGGTCTTCACAGCTGTACATTGGCTCAGCATCTGTCGTTGTTACAGTATTGACCCTTCTGTAATCTATGCATAAACGAATGGTTTGGTCCTTTTTCTTCACCAGAACAATTGGAGAAGAGTATTCGGACGTGGACTTTTGTATTATTTTGTTTTGTTCTAAGTCTAATATTTCCTTGTCCAGATTTGCTCTATAATGTAATGGAATTGAGTATGGTCTACATTTGATAGGCGTTACATCTGTCAAAATGATGGAGTGCGTTATTTTGTCAGTCCGTCCAGGTCGGTTTGAGAAGATAGTTTTATAGTCGTAAGAAGCGACAGAATGTCTTGTCGTTGAGGTTGTGTCACAGTGTCGGAGATTTTTATGTCCTGTACTGTACAACTGTAGCTCCGTTTTCGTTCATGATAGGTACAGGAATTTCAGTATTGTCTATGTCAGTCTGATTTATTACTGATGCTACTGTTTGTAAATTGTCTTCAATGTCATTGTCGTCATCGTCCAGAATAATCGTTGCTAATGTGTCGTTGACTTCGTCGTATTTGTCGTTACGAAAAATTGTCGCTAATGTGAAATTGTCTTCGTCGTCTTCGTTGTGAAAAGAATGTGTCGTTAATGACGCTTCGTCTAGATTTTCATTTGTAGTAGTGTCATTCAGTCGTCTGGTTGTCGTTTCGTTCTGGTTGTCGTTCTTTTCAGTCTGGTCATTGTCCCCTGTTTCCTCCGTCTGATTGCTTATGTCACTGTCATTCCTAGAATAGTAAAGTTTTAACATATTTACATGGAAAATTTTCAATTTGCCATTTAAATAGATTTCGTAGTCAACTTCCGAAATTTTTCTAATAACTTTAAATGGTCCTTGCCAAGAGGTTGAAAGTAAATTTCTCTTGTCAGGTAATAATAACAACACCTCTTGATTAGGATGTAATACAATGGTTCTTGCACCCTTGTTGGCGTACTGCCTGTACATAAAACCTTTCTCCTGCAAAGATGATCTGGCTAGTATACAGGATCTAATGATTTTGTCTCTGGTGTCAGTGACTAAATATCATAGCTGGAAACTGGTAATTGGGTGTTTACGGGTTGCGATATCATATCTCTGTACATAGAGAGAGGTCCTCTTGGATTTGCTCCATATATTAATTCAAAAGGAGAGAACCCAGTGCTCGACCTGCGGCACTTCTCTATAAGCGAACAGCACCGTTGGGAGAAGTATATCCCAATCGGCTGGATTTTCAGCTGTCACTTTGGCTAACATATGTTTTAGGTCCCCGTTCAATTTTTCGCAAATTCCGTTCGCGGACGGTCGATAGGGGCGTGTAAAACATTGTTTTATGCCGAGTAACTTAGTTACGGATTGAGTGGCATTAGATATGAACTGCGTTCCTCTATCCGATATTATCTTTTCCGGAAAGCCAAAACGGGAGAATATTTGTAAAAATACGTCCGTCACATCTTTAGAGGAGATTGATTTTAACGGAATCATTTCTGCCCACCTTGAACACAGATCCACGAGTGTAAAAATGTACCTATTTCCTTTGTTTGAAATGTGGTTTAAAGGACCCACTAACTGTTCGTGGGTCACATGACAGTATTGACACGGGACTGGTTTTGTAAATTTAGAGCGTTGTTTGAACCTATTCTCATTTGGTGTTGAATATTTGGTGTTTGTGACAGCTGCTGTTTCATTCTGACTCATATTTAGTTGAAAAATATCACGGTTAGCTGTGAAATATGCACTACCTCTATTTTCGATTTCTTGGATATTCTTACAATCACTTTGTCTTAGAAATTTCGAGAAAGGAGTTGGTATGGTGTTCATGATCTTGTCCATTATTATTAGGTCTTTTAGTTTATCATAGTTGTTATTTGTTTTCGCTGAGGTTATCCATTTTGTACAAATATCTTGGACTGTAGACACGTAGTCTATAAATGTTTGGTTTGGGTGATGGTGCCAATTTTGAAAACTGCAACTGATAGCCTGCTGTATCTAGTGAAAAATGTTGTAGTATTATTTGTTTTAAATAGTCGTAATCTTTCTTCATGTCTTGTGGAATTGTTTCTATCACTTTTAAGGGCTCTAATGTTAAATTTCTAATCAAAATAAACGCCCAATCGACCTTTGAAACGTTATGGTATGACATCAAACACTCGAAGTTCTCTAAGTATGCACTTATTGAATCCCCGGAACAAAACGGTTTGATTAAGCCTTTATATTTGTTGTATTTTTGTTCCTTTTCTTTGCTCCTTAATTTGTTTACTGAAATTTCTAAGTTGGAGTAAATTTCCATTTGTTTCAATTTTAATTGTGTTTCTAATTCTAACTTTTTTATTTCTGCGTTTAATTCAGCTTGTTTGCTAGCAGCTTCTATTTGCATCTTTTTCTCTTCCGCCTGCATCTTTTTCTCCTCTCTTTCCGCTTGCATCTTTTTATCTTCTCTTTCCGTTGCTCTATCTTCTCGTGCTATGTTTTCTAAATGTGTCTTTTGTGCCCATTCTGAAGGTTTATCGGCGGTATAACCTAATTTAATTCCTAATTCGATGCAGTGTTCTAATGTTGACATCTTGTAACTTTAGCTAATATTAAATTTATAGCAATTAAATCCCTTTGGGAAAAAAATGAGGTGTACAAAACTTGGTTATAACCCTTAATGTTTATATTCAAACGTTCTATAGAATAGATTCAATGGTCATAACATTTGCATGTATATGTCATAAATTGCAATACATAGAAAAAAAATGTTACATCAATGGAAAAAAATGGTGAGTATCGTTTAGGGAAACAATGAGCATGAAATGGGACTTATCTTTTTTACTGGTTTCTTGGCTGTAGTGTTGTTTGGTTCCCCTGTTTTCTCGCCACTGCTGGAGAACAGTTTACATACACACAATCTTTCGCGGAACAATCTGATGTTGTAATCAAAAAAAATTTAGTAATTGTCACTGTAATTGTCCAGTCATGTCAATGTCAAATTTCATGAACATAATTTAATTACTTTTCTAGAGGGACTACGATAGCTCATTAACAGATGATACGATAGTAGCTGCAAAGTTTCTAGACTTTGTTATGTATGAAAGGTGATATATTTTACTTGGCAAAACCAAGAGCTGTCGGGAAAGTGAAGCTTGCGGTTGCCAAAACCGGCTTTCCCCCAAATAGCCTGTCAACGTCCTAGATACCTAGGGGAATGAAACTTGGGTTCATACAGGCAACAAACTCCGTTCTGATACTATCTGACATGATTTATTTACAGTAAGCTGGCGAAGAATGGTTTTCGCAGCCAGCGACGTGGCAAACATGAACATCGGAGTTCACAACAAATCCATCATACATAATCATTACAACAAACTCTATCATCTATCTATTTAGCGAGTAACACTCCTAAATACACTTGTGTATTCAATCTATCAAGTCCCCCTTAAGTTAAGCCCTGTTGCTTGTTCGATGTCTAGTCGGCGTCTGCCCTCTAACGTGTCTCGGACACGGGCTGTAACTCTTCTCGAGCTTCTCGTGGAACAGGTCCTGGCACGCGGTCAGCGTGTCCACGGAGCTGTAGGCGAACTGACCTTCTCGAAGGCTCTAGATTGTTCGAGCATTCGAGTGTGTCTCCCTTGTATTGGGGTTATGTCCCTTCTCTAGTTCCCTTCTATCTTTATGTTCTTACCGACTCCATGTGAGACTCTGACACTCAGGAACAATTAGGAAACTGCAGATAGGCAAAGAAGCAAGGCTTGAGGAAAATTGCAGGGAAGCTGAAAATCAATACAACACCCGGACCCGGAATACCAATCTAATGCATAAACGAATTAATGACAAAGATGCTTGAAGATCTCTAAATTGGTGGGGAAATTTGTCATGTTCCGAAAAGGATTCGGAAACAAAATTAACGAAAAGAGACGACGGTGATGACAGTAACTGAAAGTTTAGACAAAACGTAATTAATAATCATCACTGAGAAAAACAAACTTCAGTGGACTGACTAATGAACTAATACAAAGATTGATCAGCTCGCACGCAGCGGGTCAAGGTCGGTCAAGTGACCAAGTGAACCCCGTGACCAATAAGGCGAATAAGAGTTATTCGGCCGAGAAGTTTGCTAACGAGAACACCTACGCTAAAAGCAGCAAGATTGATGAACCGATATTTGTGAACTGGACATCATGTACAATGTATTAAACTATAGTATGCAAGAGAAGAACAAGTTATGTTTCTAATCAAAGTGTCGCAAAGCTTCCTTTAATAGCTAACAGTCATATCATGTGGTCATTCAACCACCGATCGATTGCTGATACAGGCGCACGACAAAATGTATGTCAGGAGTTCGCGTGTCACGCCATTTGTAAGTAAACGACTTTAACACAGTGATGATGTGTAACAACGGGAAGAGTTGTATGTTTGGACTCTGGACGATAACTCTTCATAATCTTTTGACTTTGCTTAGTTGGCGTGAGAGTGGCTGTATACGTACACGACAACAATTTTCTTGCCATCCAGTGAGTGAGATTGGTATGAATTTTGAGGTGCATCAGAACTTGTCAACAGTGTTTATAATAAAAGATGTGGAGCTTAGGAGCCGGTGTTGGCCAGTCATTTCTCGTTGTCGTTACTAACCTTGCCAAGGACTCATAACGAGCCAAAGTAAATCATTGGCAAATACCTTAGACGTAAAAGAAACATATATTGGAAACAACAAACTGCCATAAGGATTGATAATGAAGTGGTTCGATATCAGCCTATTGACAGCGGTGTGAGACAGGGATGTGTAATGTCTCCAGATCTGTTTTCCCTGTACAATAAAAATATTCTCAGAAATGTAGAAGATATGAAAGGAATCATCATCGGAGGGCGAAATATCAATAACATTAACTATGCGGTTGATATAGTATTGACTGCAGACAATGAGCAGGATCTGCAACATTTAGTAGACGCGGTTGCTCCACACAGTGAATAACTAGGTTAGAAAGAAGACACAGATTATGGTCGTCACTAGAAGGGAAGAAATACCACAATGTAATATACCAGTAAATGGGAATATACTTAAACAAGAGAATCGGTACAATTTTCTCGGAACAGTCAAAACATTAACAACAGAAATGCATCAAACGTACAACAAGTTAGAAGTTATAGAGGAGCTGAGTGCCACAGCGACCACTACCTCGTTGGAGCAAAATTTAAAATAAAACTTAAGAGAGCTTTCTATATTAAATTACAAAGATTACACCCAACATATGACAGAGAAAAACTACAAGAAATTACAGTCAAAGAGAAATTTACAGATGAAATATAATATAAACTTGAAACTCTGCAAAACTCTTTGGAAGAAAGCGTTAACCAAACTTGGTTGAACATCAAGAATACAATTCATCTACCGCAGAAGAATGCCTCGGCGTGTTAACCACGCATAGAAAGAACAGATGGTTCAATCAAAAATGTGAAGAAGCAGTCATTAGGAAAAAGAATGTCAGACATGTATGGTTAAATGACATCAACAACATCCAAAAGGAAGAGCAATATAGAAATGAATGTAAAGAGGCTACAAAAATAGTTCGACAGCAGAAGCGAGAATATATGAGTAATATAATCAAAGATATGGAAACTAATCACCAGAAATACGAATCCAGAAAGTTTTTTAAAGAACTGAAGTCAATGAAACGAGGGCACCAACACATATGGTTTAAAAGACAAAAATGGGAATATGATAAATACCAATGATGAAATGTGCAACACATGGAAAGAATATTTTGTTGAATTACTAATTTGTGAAGCTCCAAGTAACACTTTCCCGCAGGTAGAGGTTCTAACGTGTGAACCACGAATTGAAGAACCTACATTTGAAGAAATCCTATATGTAATCACACGACTTAAAAACAATAAGGCAACAGGGGCTGATGGATTTGCTGCTCAATTTATAAAGGCAGGTGGCCATGCATTACATCTAAAGCTATATGAACTAATAATAAAAATCTGGATGACAGAAGAATTACCCCATGACTGGAAAGAGTCATTATTGATACCTATCTTTAAGAAAGGAGACAAGTTCCAATGTGAACATTATAGAGGAATATCACTACTGTCCACAAGCTATAAGATACTATCCGCAGTATTACTAAATAGACTAAAACCATATTCAGAAAATATATTAGGTGACTACCAGGCGGGGTTTAGACAAAACAGATCATCAATAGATCAGATATTTATCTTACGACAAATAGCCGAGAAAAACTGGGAATATAAAAGAGATCTCCATAACATTTTTGTGGATGTTAAAAAGGCTTATGATAGTGTCCATAGGAATAGTCTATGAAATGCTATGCAGGAATTTGGAATATCAAGGAAGTTAATCAACGTGACCAAACTATGCATGGAAGATACTTATAATATAGTAACATATAAAGGCAGGAAATCAGACCCTTTCCAAATAACATCTGGCTTGAAACAAGGTGATGCACTATCGTCGCTACTCTTCAATCTGGCTCTAGAGAAAGTTGTAAGGAAGGTAAAGGAGGAATGTGATATTGGAGGAACATCCAAGCTGCTTGGTTATGCAGATGATATAGATATTATAGGTGAAAATGAACAAAAGACATTGGAAATATTGACTCACTTAAAGGAAAAAGCCCAACAGATGGGGCTGGTTATCAACCAAGATAAGACAGAATATATGGTAATTTCAAGAGAAGGAATGGCTAAAAACTCTGGCCACATACAAATAGATAATATGACCATTAAAAGAACGGAAACATACAAATACCTGGGTACAATCTTCAACTGCTCCAACATCATAAGGGAAGAAATACAAACTAGAATCAATTCTGGAAATAAGATATACTATGCACTACAACATCTACTAAAATCAAATGCGCTATCTCGTAACACCAAAATCACAATATACAAAACACTGATCAGACCAGTTGTGCTGTATGGCTCTGAAACCTGGAGTACAATGAAAGGAGACGAAGCCTTATTACAAACCTTTGAGAACAAAGTTTTAAGACGCATCTTTGGACCCATTAGGGATGCACAAATAGGGAGTGGAAAAGAAGAAGTAACAAAGACATTTATGATCTGTTTAAGTCCCCGCTAATCACTGGTATCATGAAGGCTAATAGACTACAATGGCTGGGGCATATAGAAAGAATGGAAGACAATAGGGGAACAAAACTCGCTTACACTCAGGAAATAAATGACCGTAGACCCCGAGGTAGACCAAGAAGACTGTGGAGAGATAATATATATACAGACCTGCAAGCACTTGGAATCAACGACTGGCAAGAGAAGGTCAACCAGAGAGACGAATAGAGACGGATTGTATCTGCAGCAAAGAACCTCAATGGCTCGGAACACTGAAGAAGAAGAAGTCAAAACATCTGATGGGAGATGCCTTGGAGAGATTAGAACAAGAATCGCCATGGCGAAGGTAACCTTTTGCAAGATGGAAAACATACTGAATAATAAAAAGATGTCATTTGCAACGAGAAAAAGAGTGTTGATTTGTTACATAGAACATGTACTTTTATATGGATGTGATACGTGGACAGTGAGCAAACACGCTGAGAAACATCTGATGGCTGTGGAAGTGTGGTTTAAAAAAAAAATCATGGACAGACAGAAAAACCAATGACCAAGTTCTACAAGAAACAGGTGAAAATCGTGAACTGATTAATGACATTAGACATAGACAATCCACGACTCTGGTAATCGAGTGAGGCGACGAAATCGCTTACGTTTATCGGCATGGCACATGATGATGTTGAAGATTCACCTTTCTTAGGATTTTTTTCTACTAGCGCCTTTTCTCTGCTCTCTGCAGCGATCGTTCCCTTTTTTATTTGGATTTAAGTATTACTATATTAAGTATACTATATTTTTGCGTATATTTTAAACTGTAAACATACAGTAAAGAAATTTTGTCGTGGAAGGACACGTTCTCTCTCTGCAGTTTTTCGCAAGTACCAATAAGTCATTGGTTGCTGTGCTTTTCTAGTTTCTGAGGTGTTAATATGAACCAATGCTGTTAAAAGGATCAGGCTGGGTTTAACAGGGGTATTCCAAGAAACAAACCAAAAGGTTACTGAAGCGTCCTATGTCGTAGCACTGGGGATAGCAAAGCAGAAATAAAAACACATACAATCGGGTAAACTTTGGTCAAACCTTGCTGTCTCAAGATGGTGGAATTTGTTTTGGGAAATGTATCTGAGAAATAACTTGCAGCGGTTTCACTATCAAACAATACTGTTCAAAGAAGGATCACCGATATGGTCATTGACATCAAGAATCAAGTTGTGCAAGAGATCAAGACTGCAGCATTTGGACAACTACTCTCTTGAAACAACTACTCTAATATTTTTGAAAAGGTTTAATTTTTTTCTTCTGAAGCTGAAAACTTATTCGGGGAAACGACATGTGTTCGATGAGAAACCAATCACGGAATTTTGGCATTTGATGTGCGATTCCTACCAAAAAGTGGCAGAAAAAGCAATCCGTGCATAGCGTACATTTGTATCTTCATATCTTTGTGAATCAGGCTTTGCAGTCTGTTGGAAATTAACACGACACGACGTAATAGATAAGATGTTGAAAATGATCTGCGCTCTGCCCTTACAAGAACTCCTCCGCGTATTTCAGAATTGCTGAGGGAAAAACAATCGCAGTGTTCTCATTGATTACAATCTTCATTTGAATGAAGGTAATTACAAATATACAATATCCTGGTTTTCTATTCTGTGTTTTGTTTGATGAAGCACAATCTTCTGGCATTCTGGTGTCGTGTGATAAGTTAAAATTATTTGACGTTTTAACTGTTTGTTTATGTTAATATGATTAATTTGGTGTGTTAATAAAATATTGTGAATATAAAAAAATTCATTTATTTAAGTTTAATACCCAACAGCATATTCATTTGCGATTAAATGTTTAAAACGACACTATAAAATTAATCTATGCACAAATATGGAAGTAAATAAAGATTTTCAGAATTATAGGCATATTTCTTTTTAAAATGTACCTTTACAGGGGCTGACAATTTTGAGGGGAAAACAAAGGGGGGGGGGGGGGGGGGGGGGGTGACATTCTGACAAATGGAAAAGGTGCACGGGCCAATAAATGGTGAGACCCACTAGTGTAAATAATACGCAACTAACTTTTGATGAAGGCAAATGTGGTACTTATAAAATGACAACTAAACATTTGTTCCAGTTGTGTCCAACCTGTATTGAACAGATACAACTAGAACTTTAAGTTTATATTGTCTAGTGTGTCGTCTAATCTCTACTTGTTGCTCTCCCTCGCTGAGCAATGTTATCAATTGTGTTGTAATGCAGGTATTACCGTACGCATTACAGGCTAGGAACCATCTGCAGTCAATCTTCATCACAGCGTATCTCAGCCATGAAGTCAATCACTGAAGCAAAGAAAGCATTCTTTCTTAACGGAGCTCTGATAATGGTGTTTGGGAGTCTTTTAGTCGCAATGGGATGGGTTATGTATGCCTATTTTGTCTACATTGGCTGTGATCCTTTCCAGGTAGGTTGTGATGTTGCAGATCTGTAGATTATCTCATTCGATATGCTTCACAGTTTAAACAGCTGTGTCGTCGGTTACACAGAAATAGGGAAAAACGCTCGGGGTCCTACATGGCACAGCTCGAAGCTCGCCAGTAGGCGACCAGTGGTTTATGTGTCAAGGTGGAAGTAGAAAATATGTAAGGGTAAGGAACCTACGACTGGTGTAGCAAGCCTGTAGGGAATTTACTTGATCCTAATAAACTCTGCTCAAGATTCATGGAAGAAATTGGAGGAAAGGCGCTAGTCGCAAGCGCTGGAAAACTTCAATCAACCCTCCCCACGACGCCTAACGGCATAATTGGAAGAAAAACAAACACAAACACAGATGGGTAAAATATCTAGGTGTCGGCCAGTACTAAGATACAAAGATGTTTCTCAGCGAGACATGATTGATACAGGCATTGATACTGCATCTTGGGAGCAAGTCGCCACTTATCGCGTTGCATGTTGGGAAAACAGCAGGAAAGGAATAAATCAAAGGAGAAAATGCAGATTGGTCACAGACTAAGTGTGTGAAACATCAGATGGTGCGCGATGATGGAAATAACCATGTGTTAACATGCACCCTTGTGGAAGCACCTTTACCACGCGAATTCGTCTGATCGGTCATGTTTCGCTATTGCCTTAGATCTAAGTTATGTCTTTTTAACAACGCAATATAAGAAACTATAGTCTGTCTAGACGCCAATGTGCCTGTAGTAGTAATTAATCTATTAGTGTTCGCAATGTGAGTACTGTGTTGTTTTTACCTGTCCCGTCCCAAATCCTTACTTTCTATATGCAAATGTTCATCTATATTTCCCTACTTGTTCTTCTTATTAGAAGTTTGGTGATATTTTATGAGGTTGATTGTATGATATTCTTAGTATTGAATTGCTCCTGTTTTCTTGGTTAGAGCAATAAACACAACCTTCTCAACAGTATGAGTTACATATTCCTTGCTATATATTATATATATATATATATATATATATATATATATATATATATATATATATATATATATATATATACATACCGTGTACAGCAACAAGTCCCAAAACAGCCAAATAGCTAATACAAACTGTAAATAAAGAAATGTAATTGAACCTTGCAAATGAGACGTAGAAGTACATGCAGAATTTGGGATAGACTGCGTTGGAATGAAAGCCCAATTATGTTTTTTTTCGCATATCCGTTACAGGACACCGCTGTCAACATCAGCATCTTTCAGCTGATTGTTGATTTCTTGGCAAGATTACTCAGTAGTTTACCATTGCTTTCTGAGCGACCGGCTCACAAATCCCGATTACTTGATATTGCTTTTCCCTTCATACTTTACAGTTATGTACGTCTCATCCTTCTAAAATTCATTTTATAAAGTAAGTAGACCCACAAGTAAGTAGTCAACAGCATGCCACAACAAGCAATGATGTACAGACCAGATGGAAACAGAGGAAGAGGCCGACCACGTAAACGTTGGACGGAGGGAATAACAGAATCCATGGGAATGTCGATATACGAAGCCCATAACCGGGCACTCTCACGAAGTTTATACTTCACCTCGACACCGCAAGGTACAAGAGGAACATGATGAGAGATGAGAGAGACCCACAAATCACGTTTTATATGGATGTCTAGACCTGTTTTAACATATTTACCTTCCATTTTTACGTATACTGTGTAGGGGGGGGGGGGGATTTTTAGGTAGGAAATATGAAAAGGGGGAAGTTTCCGACGAGGAGAGAACCGTCACCGATTCTCACGCACGTCACGTTACTCACCAGAGTATACGGGATTACGCAGAAAGTCGCTAACCCCTAGGCTAGGGAGACTATATTTGTATACTTTCAATTTATTTATAATTGAGAAGTGCGACTTTATTTATATTTTAAAATTGCGATTCTCTCCTACTTTGTTTCTAATTGCAAAGTATTGATAAGTTCTCACACACGTCACGTTACTCACCAGAGTATACGGGATTACGCAGAAAGTCGCTAACCACTAGGCTAGGGAGACTATATTTGTATACTTTCAATTTATTTATAATTGAGAAGTGCGACTTTATTTATATTTTAAAATTGCGATTCTCCCCTACTTTGTTTCTAATTGCAAAGTATTGATAAATTCATCAACACGAATCCTTGTCAATGCTAATTATGTCACATGGAAAATGTATGTGGTGCCCCCTTTCCATCGATGCCCTAAGCACGTTCTTATTTTGCATAGTGGTTAGTCCAGCCATTTCTTTCAGCCATGGAGCGGAAGCTTCAAAGTCCTTCAATAGTCTGTGTTTCATGTTCAACAGGCCGGGATTATCAGTAACCCAAACCAATTGCCGCCTTATTTTGTGATGCATGCACTGACAGATATGCCAGGAATGGGTGGGCTGTACTTAGCAATGGTATTCAGTGGCTCGTTGAGTACACTCTCATCGGGTAAGTAAACGGTGAAGGTTAAGATAAATACGATATTTTAATGCAACGACTCATACTGGAGACGTGATTACTATTTAAAATAAAGGAACCTATTACACGGCTTGAGGTGTGTTGTGTTAGTTAGTTAGTCAGTCAGTCAGCCAGTCAGGTCAGTCAGTCAGTCAGTTACCTAGTTAGTTAGTTAGTTAGTTAATTGGTTGATTAGTTAGTTTGTTAGTTAGTTACCTAGTTAGTTAGTTAGTTAGTTAGTTAATTGGTTGATTAGTTAGTTAGTTAGTTAGTTAGTTAGTTAGTTAATTGGTTGATTAGTTAGTTTGTTAGTTAGTTAGTTAGTTAGCTAGTTAGTTAGTTACTTAGTTAATTGGTTGATTAGTTAGTTTGTTAGTTAGTTACCTAGTTAGTTAGTTAGTTAGTTAGTTACCTAGTTAGTTAGTTAGTCAGTCACCAATCATCATCATTGCATCTATTAGTCCTTACGTGCTCAGAACCTATCCTCAATATCTTCATCTATCAGTTGACTAATATTCTGACATCTAATCCTTGACTTGAGGACTGTAGCATAATTGCTAACCACCATTATTCATTTACCAAAACATGCCGCAAGAAGAGGAAACAACATTAAAAGAAATTGACTTCACAACCGCAAACGGAGACTAGGACTTAAAACTTAACATCGAAACTGGAACTGCAAAAGTGACAGATGACGTGGATTCTTAGAAAGATTTCATCAGACAAAGCTCGGAAACCCATTGGACGAAATCGACATGTGACCCGCTTTCGCGCCAACGCATATTTAGCATATGATAATTAGCGCACTTTTTCTGCAACCATTCTGATGAACAGATGTGAGAAGCTGGTGTGACCAAATTTTCAAACATGGAATTGCGGGGTGTCTAGATCTGAGGTAAGCTTGTGATTCCCGAGATTAGACTAAGAATCCGATGTATCAAGTATCAAGTAATGGTAACCCGTGTTTGTAATGTCAATTGAAATGTATTATTGTTAATTAAAACCTCTGAAATGTAAAAAAATGCTCGACTGTAGATTCTAACGACGCAGAGCCGTTCCCGGGCAAACTGACTCTAATATTCGCTTCGATGAAACTGCAATCTCTGATATTCTTAAAGATAATTATTAACTTTAAGAAGTGCATTATACTACTCCATTCTATTCTGAACAACTGTACGAAGTGATGATTCTAAAGCAATCTTGTGCATTTCACCAGAAACATTGTTAAAGATGCTATCACTATCTACAGCTAAAATGACAGTTCGTGTACTAGAATAGGTGCCTTGTTTTAAAACAGACTTATCTATGTCTATTTTCAATTTAGAAAGTTGAGAGAGAAATCTAATCTTTTCTTTCTGCTTCATCTATTGAATGGATAGGGTTTGAAGGATAAATATTTATATTTATGTCAAATTTTAATTAGATAAGAGCACTTATGAACTGCATTACATCAGAAGAGTTGAACTTCGTGGAACTCCATCACACGAAGTGAACTTAACTCATTACTCAACATAACTTAAAACACAACACCACTCAACACCACTCATCACCACACAACCTAACACTCAACATCACAACAACAGATAATGGGAGAGAGTTATTAGACACAAGAAGAAGAAGTTAATTGGGAAAACACAGAGAATTATTTATACACGCGATAAACACCACTGAGTGGAAGAAATGTTATAAATGTATGTCATTTATTTACCTGCATCTTGACATATTCTCACTCTTGTCACGGTCTTACTGTACACGTTCACTGACCCCAGGTCAAATGAGAACTTACATACAGCAGGAACCAGTTGATACAAGGCGTACACAGTGTGATAAACTCTGACCACCCCAAATTAACCCAACACTAGATTAGAGAAAAAAGGAGGGGAGGGGAACTAGTTCCTACTTCAGGAATTTAGATTTCTTCCGACCTACTTCTAGAATATTGTATTGGTAGGAATGTATATATTTATGTGAATATTCATCAGTGATCTTGGTGGCTACATACCAACAACCACCCAACACATCAGCAAACTAACCACCTAAATCAGACCGGAAAGAGTGAGGCCGAGAGAAAGAGATGAACCACAAGTGAGATGGAAGATGACTTGGCCATGAGCAAAGTATGGGGAGGCCTTCAGTGGAGCTATACGGGCATTCCTGAAGTGGATCCATCAGTCAATGGACCCTGGCTTACCTAATCTTCCAGTCACCAGGTTACATTTTTCCTTGGTACACACCACACCCAATTTCCGGGAACTGATATTTAATTGTTGAATCATTTTCACACTTAATATGTACAACATCAAAATGTTTACTATGTTTCACACTTGTTGACATCTCATGTATTGATGCTTGTTTATTGATGGTCTGTGTGACTGGTCCAATATGCAACTTTTCTATTATTTTGTGTAAATCACAATAGAAATGTATGTACTGACCAGAAGGCTCAGGCCCAGTCAATAAATGATTAACATGAATTGACCTTCTGTTAATTTATCAGTTCAAACCTACCAGTGAGTCAACAACTTCTTTGTACATCATGTTGTCAGAATCTAATGTGATTAATTATATGTTTGATTGTTTAACAATAAATCCACTCATAATGACTTACTAAAATGGGGGAGAGAAGACTCTAGATCTATCAACTGCTCAATATCCATGATTTCTTCATCTAAATCAGGCTGAGAAAATTCTCTTGACTTTCCTCAGATTTGATAAACGAAAAGGGGGCTCCAGAGCTATAAGAATCATTGGAGAAGGGGCAGATTCCCAGTTAGTAATTACCATTCTCACCAGGGCCATAATCTATATCTCCTAGACATACTTAATAGAACGAGGCCTGCAGATATCTCAAGGTTCATATTCTGGGGTTATTGAAGATAGAAGAGGATGGGGCTCTACTTCTTTTGTTAGAGATGGGGCATGCACTACAGTGATCTCCCACTCCCTTCAAAATTATATGACATATTGTCGGCTACGTCCTGGATGGTTCCCATAAATAAATTAAACAATTAAATAATACATTGTGTAATTAAAAAGTTACATAAAATAATCACAATATCTTTAGATTTTGAACATTGTCATTTTCTTATATTGATTTACAGCCACATGGTATGAATGACATTAACAGATAAATAAGAGTAGGTGACTGATCATTCCTCCTGAAGAAGGGGGCCATGTTCAAATAGGCTTATACTTCAGAAAGAGGTGCTCCAGGTGAAATATATAGTGTGTATCTACTCTACCAACACTACTTCTCTTCCAGAGAAGGTGTTATTTTCCTGTGGAGTCTGAACTTAACAGCATTTCATCAACCACCGGAAAATCTTATCCGTTGGGAAAACTCTGTCTAATTTCAGATTCTTTTCGTTACTAGGAATTAAATCTGGTTACTTCAGTGCCTGCTGCCTTTGGCTTTTCCAGCATTGACAGACAGACATAACATAGGGTGTTTTTAATATTGCACATGCTCTGTTGTATATTTGCAGATCAGGGACTGACAAGCTTACGCGGATCAGACTAACTGCAATTATATTTTTTTGACAGAACAAAGCAATAAATTATAAGCATGGCGGAAACTGCAAAGTTTAGAGCCCAAATAACAGAAACAGGTAGGGAATGCGGGTTAGATGGCCCTGAGCTAGCTAACTATGTTTCAGATGCATTCGACAAAAGAGAAAGACTGCAAGCGGAATTGGCTCTCAAAGAAAAACAGCTTCAGGCTGAATTGGCTGAGAGGGAAAAACGACTTCAGGCAGAATTGGAGGAGAAAGAGAAACGATTTCAAGCAGAATTGGAGGAGAAAGAGAAACGACTACAGGCTGAAATGGAAGATAAGGAGAGAGAGCGTCAACACCAACTGGAGTTGAGGAGAATGGAGACTGAAGTGGAGATCCGGAGAATAGAGAAAGGGCGTGGTCCCACACCCTCAACCTCATCAGGATCGCCAGTGACAGAACCACCTCCTCACGTCTCTCAACTTAATTCAGGAGCTATGTCATTTCCTCTGGAACCCTTTAATGAACAGACTGACCACATCGAAGGATTTTTATCACGCTTCGAAGCAATGGCTGTCAGCTGTGGGCTTGATGAAAGTAGATGGGCGACGAAGTTAGCGCAGGCCTTAAGATCCACGGCGTATGATGTGTTCTCGCGCCTCACTAGAGAGGAACAACAGAACTACACAACACTTAAGACGGCACTCTTGAGCCGCTTCGAAGTGGACGCCGAATCTTATAAACTCAGGTTCAAAACCGCAAGGAAGGAACCGGGTGAGAGTTACGCGCAACTAGTCGAAAGACTGAAGTCATACATACAAAGATGGGCTTGCTTGGGAAGATTTGAGGAAAGTTTTGAAGGACTCCGTGAAATGATCATCATTGATAAGATCAAGGGGAAAATGCAGAACGAAATGAAGGCATTCTTAACCCAAAACGGGGCGGACCGCCTAGAAACTATAATCATCCTGGCAGAGAGATTTGAGAAATCTCAGAAGGAGATGGGAGGAAAGGGACGTTCGAACAACACCCCCTCTCAAAACAAAACTCCACAGCCAAAAGAGGGTGAAAACACTGTAGCCACCAAGAACAAGGGGAAATCCCAGAAAAACACTCAAAACTCAGTCCAAACAGCGCCGAAGGAGGACAAACCATTCTGTACCCATTGCAAAATTAGAGGTCACACATTTCAGAATTGCAGGAAGAAGCCACCTCCACACACAGCGGCATGTTTGGCCAACCGAAAAGAGAAAAAAGTGAGCACTGGTGAAACGTCCAAACAGACACCTCATCAAGACACATCATCTCGTATTCCGGTTGTGGAATCCATCTTGCTAAATGGATTCAAAACGACCTGTCTATATGATACTGGATTATCGTATGACTGTGTTGTTTCATCATCCTTAGTTCACCCTGAACAGGTGACAGAGGAAATAGTGGAATTACAGGGACCACTGAAGAGTTCAACAAATATGTCTCTTCCAGTGGCAAAAGTGAACATAGCCTCGCGGTATGTCACTGGGACAATCAAGGCAGCAGTCTTGGACGATCCGATATATCCTGTAATCCTCGGCTGTAGATTTATCGTTCTAGGAGAACCTGTTCAACCTGTGGCGATGGCGACCATGACCACTCGATCCCAGGCAACAAAAACTCCAGAAACAACTACGCCAATCCCTCGAACGGAGGAACTGAAGAGGGCACAAGAAGCCGACAGCACCTTGGAACCCTGCTTCAGAAAATTGCCAAAATCACATTTACCTCTACGTAAAGGTGATCTGTTCATGAAGTCAGCACTTCTTTACAGAAAAGCAAGACGAGCTGGACAAGAGTTTAATCAACTTGTTGTACCAACTCAATACAGGACTCAGATCTTAGAGATGGGTCATAGTCTACCATTCAGTGGGCACATGGGTATCAACGCTACTACACAGCGGATTACCACTCACTACTTTTGGCCAGGGATGAATTCAGACATACAACGGTTTGTAACATCATGCCCACAGTGTCAGAAAGTATCACCAAAACACCGGACACCACCGGCAATGTTGGGTGAATCGCCAATCACTGGAATTCCATTTGAGAAAGTGGCTGTAGACATAATCGGACCTCTCTCAGCAACGAAGAGGCGAAACCGATTCATATTAACGCTTGTGGACACAACAACCATGTGGGCTGAAGCAGTTCCTATGCCCAGCTGTGACTCCAAACACGTCGCTGATGCATTATTAGGAATATTCACACGTCTAGGATTCCCACAAAGGATCTTGACGGACAACGGTTCACAGTTTCGTGGTAAGCTCATGGAAGAGACCTTCAGACTTTTTCATGCACGCCATATCTTCAGTTCACCATATCACCCTCAGTCAAATGGACTTGTGGAAATGTGGACAAACTCCAAAGAGAAACTCGTCCAAAAACAAAGAAGGATGTAAGATCATTTGTATCCTTATGTGGATTCTATCAAAAATACATCAAGGACTTCAATACTCTGTCAGCACCTTTAACGGATCTTACCAAAAAGGGGAAACCAGAGAAAGTCACTTGGTCAGCTGACTGTGAGAGAGCTTTCACAGCACTAAAGCAGGCATTAACTGCTCATCCAGTCTTACATCTACCAGACCTCGACCAACCATTTGTGCTGCGCACCGATGCCAGTAACATAGGAATTGGGGCAACGCTGTTGCAGAGAAAGGGAGATGTACCATCAGAGCTATTCCCTGTAGCCTATGCTAGCAGGAAAATGAATGCAGCAGAGAGAAATTACAGTACTATCGAGAGAGAATGTCTTGCGCTCATATGGAGTGTACAGAAATTTCAGGCATACCTATATGGCAAACACTTCACAGTGCAATGTGACCATCAACCACTCATGTTTCTCGCAGCATCTAAGACTCTGAATGCCCGACTTATGAGGTGGTCGCTGCTTCTTCAACCTTACTCGTTCCAGGTTGAGTATGTTCCTGGGAAAATGAATGTGGGAGCGGACTTCCTGAGTCGACACCCAGTGCCTGATGAACCAGGTCAATCAGATGCAGAAGAGAATACAAGGGAGGAAAATGGGAACAGCTTGATAACTGAAAATGTTGGAAACATAGTTCCATACTATAGAACAATCTGGAGTGGGGCCATGTAGCATATTTGCTAACCACCATTATTCATTTACCAAAACATGCCGCAAGAAGAGGAAACAACATTAAAAGAAATTGACTTCACAACCGCAAACGGAGACTAGGACTTAAAACTTAACATCGAAACTGGAACTGCAAAAGTGACAGATGACGTGGATTCTTAGAAAGATTTCATCAGACAAAGCTCGGAAACCCATTGGACGAAATCGACATGTGACCCGCTTTCGCGCCAACGCATATTTAGCATATGATAATTAGCGCACTTTTCTGCAACCATTCTGATGAACAGATGTGAGAAGCTGGTGTGACCAAATTTTTAAACATGGAATTGCGGGGTGTCTAGATCTGATGTAAGCTTGTGATTCCCGAGATTAGACTAAGAATCCGATGTATCAAGTATCAAGTAATGGTAACCCGTGTTTGTAATGTCAATTGAAATGTATTATTATTAATTAAAACCTCTGAAATGTAAAAAATGCTCGACTGTAGATTCTAACGACGCAGAGCCGTTCCCGGGCAAACTGACTCTAATATTCGCTTCGATGAAACTGCAATCTCTGATATTCTTAAAGATAATTATTAACTTTAAGAAGTGCATTATACTACTCCATTCTATTCTGAACAACTGTACGAAGTGATGATTCTAAAGCAATCTTGTGCATTTCACCAGAAACATTGTTAAAGATGCTATCACTATCTACAGCTAAAATGACAGTTCGTGTACTAGAATAGGTGCCTTGTTTTAAAACAGATTTATCTATGTCTATTTTCAATTTAGAAAGTTGAGAGAGAAATCTAATCTTTTCTTTCTGCTTCATCTATTGAATGGATAGGGTTTGAAGGATAAATATTTATATTTATGTCAAATTTTAATTAGATAAGAGCACTTATGAACTGCATTACATCAGAAGAGTTGAACTTCGTGGAACTCCATCACACGAAGTGAACTTAACTCATTACTCAACATAACTTAAAACACAACACCACTCAACACCACTCATCACCACACAGCCCAACACTCAACATCACAACAACAGATAATGGGAGAGAGTTATTAGACACAAGAAGAAGAAGAAGAAGTTAATTGGGAAAACACAGAGAATTATTTATACACGCGATAAACACCACTGAGTGGAAGAAATGTTATAAATGTATGTCATTTATTTACCTGCATCTTGACATATTCTCACTCTTGTCACGGTCTTACTGTACACGTTCACTGACCCCAGGTCAAATGAGAACTTACATACAGCAGGAACCAGTTGATACAAGGCGTACACAGTGTGATAAACTCTGACCACCCCAAATTAACCCAACACTAGATTAGAGAAAAAAGGAGGGGAGGGGAACTAGTTCCTACTTCAGGAATTTAGATTTCTTCCGACCTACTTCTAGAATATTGTATTGGTAGGAATGTATATATTTATGTGAATATTCATCAGTGATCTTGGTGGCTACATACCAACAACCACCCAACACATCAGCAAACTAACCACCTAAATCAGACCGGAAAGAGTGAGGCCGAGAGAAAGAGATGAACCACAAGTGAGATGGAAGATGACTTGGCCATGAGCAAAGTATGGGGAGGCCTTCAGTGGAGCTATACGGGCAGACCTGAAGTGGATCCATCAGTCAATGGACCCTGGCTTACCTAATCTTCCAGTCACCAGGTTACATTTTTCCTTGGTACACACCACACCCAATTTCAGGGAACTGATATTTAATTGTTGAATCATTTTCACACTTAATATGTACAACATCAAAATGTTTACTATGTTTCACACTTGTTGACATCTCATGTATTGATGCTTGTTTATTGATGGTCTGTGTGACTGGTCCAATATGCAACTTTTCTATTATTTTGTGTAAATTACAATAGAAATGTATGTACTGACCAGAAGGCTCATGCCCAGTCAATAAATGATTAACATGAATTGACCTTCTGTTAATTTATCAGTTCAAACCTATCTGTGAGTCAACAACTTCTTTGTACATCATGTTGTCAGAATCTAATGTGATTGATTATATGTTTGATTGTTTAACAATAAATCCACTCATAATGACTTACTAAAATGGGGGAGAGAAGACTCTAGATCTATCAACTGCTCAATATCCATGATTTCTTCATCTAAATCAGGCTGAGAAAATTCTCCAGACTTTCCTCAGATTTGATAAACGAAAAGGGGGCTCCAGAGCTATAAGAATCATTGGAGAAGGGGCAGATTCCCAGTTAGTAATTACCATTCTCACCAGGGCCATAATCTATATCTCCTAGACATACTTAATAGAACGAGGCCTGCAGATATCTCAAGGTTCATATTCTGGGGTTATTGAAGATAGAAGAGGATGGGGCTCTACTTCTTTTGTTAGAGATGGGGTATGCACTACAGTGATCTCCCACTCCCTTCAAAAATATATGACAAGGACGTAAACGACAAGTACCTCCGACGTCTCAGTGGGTTCGCCTGATGGCGAGGGACACTGGTAATAGGGAAAGCTAATTCACATGCAAAAGTAAGTCCATTGCTCTGGACATAGTAGCAAGTGCTTGGGTTCAAAGCGAGTGAAACAAAATACAAATAAAAATATAAATCAGCAGTGAACTGCTCACTTGTTGTCATTTCTATCCATTGGTAAATATACCTCTTGAAATACCTCTTTGTATTATTTGCTGTCAGTAATTTTAGTTTTATTCCATTTAGATATCGGTTGTTTGTTTCGTTTTAAGCTTGCACTAACTGTATCGGTTTATTAATTCCCAATTGTATCGCTGACGGTCATATTGTATCGTTAACATGAAGTAATTCAGACATTTCTATTCCCCTCCAAATGAAAAGGGATCACATTGACGCTTGTCACTGTTTTCCCTAGCATGTATCAGTATTTTCTTAATATGCTACCAAAGAAATAACACGCCATCTGATGCTATCATTTGTTCAGAAATACTTTACAGTTTATACATCATTAAATCTGCTTGCTCTGTGTTGGTTATCGCTTTAGTGTCTTCCTGTAGGCTGTTACACTGTGTTGGTTATCGCTTTAGTGTCTTCCTGCCTGTAGGCTGTTACACTGTGTTGGTTATCGCTTTAGTGTTCCTGCCTGTAAGGCTGGTACACTGTGTTGGTTATCGCTTTAGTGTTCCTGCCTGTAGGCTGTTACACTGTGTTGGTTATCGCTTTAGTGTCTTCCTGCCTGTAGGCTGTTACACTGTGTTGGTTATCGCTTTAGTGTTCCTGCCTGTAAGGCTGGTACACTGTGTTGGTTATCGCTTTAGTGTCTTCCTGTAGGCTGTTACACTGTGTTGGTTATCGCTTTAGTGTTCCTGCCTGTAAGGCTGGTACACTGTGTGTTGGTTATCGCTTTAGTGTCTTCCTGTAGGCTGTTACAACTAAACAACCGAGCTCGGTAAACTTCCATTTGCATGCTATGGTAGCTGATTGCACGCCCTGCTCTCTTAGAGAAAGTTAGTAAATGGTGTACCCATGTGCACGTTGCACACAATAACAATACTTGTGAGGTTATAGATCTAAGAGAATAGAATGAATAGGCTGCTTCCATTGCTAACTTCTGAAATTATAAAACCTATACAAAACTGGATACTAGGTTGTTGTGTTTTTTTCGCATATCCTTTTACAGCTGTCAACACCAGCATTTTACAGCTGTCATTGATTTCTTGGCAAGTTTACGCTCAGTAGTTTGCCATTGCTTTCTTAAGGGCCGGCTTACTTATCCCGCAAGTCACCAACGCGTCGAGAACCGCTACCAATTCTCGCTCGATGTGTTACATCACGTGGATACACAGGATTACGGAGAAAGTCGTATAACCTCTAGGCCAGGAGACGGCCGGAGAATAGGTAATAACATAAAATATCTGCCTTGAACGTAGAACCTCGTTTTGTGATCCATGAATGGTGGGTTTCTCGTGGAGTTATCCGAGTGTGGAATTAAACTGATTGTTTACATATAAAGCCACATTACTGTGTGCTTATAAATAAGGGAGGTGGCAACCCCACTTCATGAGTAGCGACCTGGAATAAGTGATCATCTTACACTCAACACTCCAGTGGCCATATCTGCTATGGAACTACCTTAACGTTTATGATATTACGCTTCTAGCAACACTTGATATCGCATATTATTTTTAATACATTTATGGCTATAACATTTATGATGACATTTTAATTCCAAACAGGAATAAGTTCTTTAGCAGCCAACACAGTAGAGGACCTATTAAAGACACAACTGAAGAGTATTGAGGAAACTACTGTCACTTTTATTACAAAAGTGCTTGTTTTTGGGTATGGCGTGTTGACTATAGGACTTGCCTATTGGGCCAGCTCTTTGAAAGGACCTCTAACTAATATCGTGAACAGTTGTCTTGGAGCAAGCGGTGGACCTATTCTGGGCATATTTCTACTTGGCGCCCTTGTTCCGTGGTCCAACAAATACGGGGCTATTGGTGGGGGTGTTATTTCCATATTATTCAATGTGTGGTTAGCGGTAGGAAATCAGATGTACGCATCAATCATGTACTCCCTACCCCCTCCAAAAAGTGACAAGTGTCATCTGAATTCTTCCATGATGGATGTTACTGTCGCCAATGTATCAGCAACATATTTTCATTATGAAACGCTGTATTCAAATTCAGCCAATCAAACGTCTGTCAGACAGGCACAACAGCGTCATTTGTATGGTTTTTCATTTTATGATATCTCTTTTGAATGGTACGGTTTAATTGGAGTTGCTGTATGTCTGATGTTTGGTATGGTCATTAGTTACTGTGCTAGAAGACGGTGTATGAAAGTTACTAATGCCAATTTGCTCTTTCCTTTTGTTCGCCGGGTGTGTTTATCGAAGCTGTCAAATGGCAGTTATAACGCTGAAGGAAATTGCAAGCTAATTCTGTACACACCTGACTTGCAAGATACGGTTTCGCCTCAGATGTGTCATGTTACAAATGTTGATAACAATCGTAATGTAAATAATGTTAAGAAAAATGATATTTTATAATTAAAATATACATGCATAGAAATTGACTACCATAACAGACGCCAAAGAAAGAAATAGAGATTAGAATACACACTAGACAAAATACAAATCGAAATAGTTGGCTGTTGGTCGAAGTGAATTTCTTCATTCAATGAGCCGCTGTAGTCATTTAGAACCGGAAAGTGCAAGGCCCTGTGTCTCCATTGTAACTTTTAATGTTCATATCATCGTGTATGTCCTCTAATCTAACCGTCTGTTTTCTACTTCTATGAGTGCCAAGCAATATCTGTGAAAGTATGTCTCATGTTGTTTCTCAGGGATTCTCCAACATTTGAGGCGTTTCTATATTTATGTGTCTTATAATATATGTTTAGGTAGCTCAGATATAATTCTTTAGGAACAAAGGCTGTAATTTTAGCTTGATGGAAACACCTCTTGTAAATTATCTCAGATCAGATCACATCAGTAGTTCTCTGCCTAACGATGTTCGACTACAAATAATTTCTAAGTGTCTCTTTTTCTCTCCAGCACTGCATTTTGATATCCTTTATCCAGTCAATCTTTGGACCTGTTATTTCACTCTTGTACTTTTGTCAATCCCCCATAAGTATAACGTGTGTGTGTGTGTGTGTGTGTGTGTGTGTGTGTGTGTGTGTGTGTGTGTGTGTGTCTAAATTGTTGCGTGTCCTTAGCAGGACGTTGTGAATAACTCGTTTGATTTTCTAGGCAATTATACGTTCTGTAGTTTGCCACTGATTTCTAAACGAGAGGTCAACGTGTAAGTCCAACTGAGCGGTGCGTGGAAAAATTCCACTACCTAGGCGACAGAGCACTGGAAGCTTAAGAGCGAACATGTTAAACCCCTCGGCCATACTGACTCTTTTACAGGTGAACGTGCAAAGTTCATTTATGTGCGTTATGTAACACTGTAGTTTGTACAGAACGCTTGTTAACTCCAATAATTAATGGATAGAGTGATTGATTTTCAACTACGATAATGTTCATGTTTGCAATACACAGTTGGTTATTTCTGTTATCGTATATAGCTTTGAAACATATGTGCTGAGAAATAACTATGACTTGTTTATACATTTGTTCATTGATATCAGATATAAACTATGGTCATAAAGATAACAAAGGAAAAGAATTTCGTTTACTGTATTCGACGAACAATAAACGATTGCTCAATTATAGCGAGGAGTAAGCAATTAGACGGTTGCAGCCAGTTTTGTGTAAACAGGAAGAGTTCGTTTTGAATTTGAAATTACTGTGCCGATAACAATTGCTCACTATTCGAAATTATTCTGTAACTGTGTGTTTTGAGTATTTCATCCAATGTATTATTAAGTTATTCACTTCAAATGATATATAACTTTATATTATGCACAATATGAAATGAAGCGAAATATGTCCGGCAATAAATCATGCAACATTTAATGTGTGGCTTCTGTGTTTAAATGCATTAATTCATATTTTCAAGGCAGACTTTTTATATGTCCTGCCAGGTATCAGTTTCAGTCTATCTTATGATAATATGCAATATTTGTGATTAACTTTGTGTATTTCAATGGTTGACTAGTTCTTTAAGACCCTATTCAGTTTCTACAAAAAAGCCAACATCTTTATGGGGACGTAATTACAACCCTTCTTTCCTGCGAGAAGTTTACATAAGAACACACATTCGTAGGACATCTACATCGACGACATCACTATTTACTGCCAATGGGTCTATACTACGCAGCGAGCACCATATACCAAACACTCTGCCACAATGTCCCTTGTTTTCCTTCTCTATAAGTGTATCAGCTGCAATTTCTATAGAAAATGTTAACTCGTTATACGTGACTCTCAGTTACATGTCGCGCAGACTACATTAACTAAGAGTGCATGTCTCTTGGGACTCTGGTAGCGCAATGGCTAATAAGTCCACCTCTAGCCTGGTAGTTATGGGTTTGAATTCGCGTAGAGGCAAATCTAAAATTGACCTAGTTTCTGAACAATTGTCCTTTCAGCTGTCAGCAATGGTAGTGCAGATGCAGTTATAACATCTCTGGGGTTTTCTCAGGTTTGCACAAGATGGGTTCCTCGAAGTCTTACAAATGACCGCCGATTGCAAAGGAAAGCAATTTCTTCTGAATTGTTGGGGCGTGTCAATACTGATGGAGAGAACTTTTTGGCTAAGATCGTTACAGGTGACGAAATCTGAGAACATAATTTTTAACCTAAAACAAAAAGACAGTCAATGAAGTGGTATCATCCGCAATCACCACGGAGAAATAAATTCAAGATAACTCCTTCAGATAGATAGGTCGTGGTTACTGTCTTTTAGCAGATTGAAGGTGTGATTCTTGTGGATGTTATTTCAAGAGGAGAGGCAATCAATTCGCAAGCTTGCATTTTGTTGCTTATCCCTTACGGGACGTTGCAGTCAACACCAGCATTTTCAGCTGCTGTTGATGTACTAGGCAAGTGTTACGTTCAGTAGTTTACCATTGCTTTCTGAACGACCGGCCCCTATACCTTTTTCGAAAAATCCAGCACCGCTGTGTTTTAAACCCGGGTATACGGGCTCACAAACCGCGTTCGCAAGCCCTTAGCCACGGACATTGAAAAACTTCAATCATCGTTTTCGCAGAGTTTGGCCGCACAAGAATTTAGCAGACCTGCTTCTCCATGACACCCTCACACAAGTTTGACAACACGGGAAGCAATCACCTAATGGCGTTGGGCGATACTACCCCATCCACCGTGTAGTCCCGATTTGGCACCCTATGGTTTCCATCTATTTGGTACACTTAAAGATGCACTCCGTGGGAGAAAGTTTGAAAATGATGAATGAAAGATTCATGCAGCGACAAAATGGCTACATGGTCAAGACACAATATCGTACGGGCAAGGAATACATGCACTTGTTTCGTACTGGCATAAAGCCGTAAAAGTTGATGGGGCTTATGTTGAATAATACCGATGTTTATATGACATACTACTGTCTCCATTACCCCATGTGGACAACAATCACCATAGGATTGATAAGACTGTGAGGGCTAAACCATATTTAGCTGCTTGGTGGCTGTCTAATCACAGGACTATCATGCTGAGCCGGTGATGGACCCTACTATAACTTCTTGAGGTTGAACGAGGTAGGGGTAATGGTGAAATAGAATCGAATCGAAATGGCATATCCATGTTTATTGTGTGTAAATTGCATGCTTTTTTAATAAACAACTCCTGAGAAAAACGACCTGCTGCGTTACTTTCTGAACGCCCCTCGTATGTGTCTAGGTTATCGTATCTAGGCTACATTTGCAATAGAACAAACGAATTCATTATATGCTTCTCAACTGTATGATTATAGAACAAGTACACTTACTCTGTGTCTGTCTGCTACATTTCTTACATAACAAATTCATCCACTCTATGTCTGTCAGTAACATTTCTACTATGCTGAATTCACTCACGTTACACGTTTCAGCTTAAATGTCTTATATAAAGAAATGCTCTCACTCTATGTCTGTAATTCACATGTTTATAGAATAAAGGGGCTCATTCTAAATCTGAACAAACTGACTTATTATGTCTGTCAATTACATTTCTTACAGAACAAAGTTCGGGAGTCTCCGTGGCGAAGTGCCAAGCCGTCTACCTCGTGCTCTCAAAGGTGTGGGTTCGATTCCGGGCTACGATTTTTGTTCACATGTGCATTTTCACGAAGACTCCTGAGGTTCGTCGCTGGAGCTACGGAGTTCGTGCTCTGTGCGACGCTTTTGGCAGGTCATCCTGCAGAAAGAGACCGAGCCATATGGGATAAAACCCGATGCAATGAAGACGATCATCTCGAATTTTAATACTTTTTAAAAACTGAACAATCAATTTTTTTTTCTGTCAGCTACATTTCTAATTGAACAAACTGGTTCACAGTTTACACAAAGAGGGACCACATCAATATTTATCATCATCCTCATGTGCCATGCCGATAAACTTGGGCGGTCCGTTTCGCCATCTCACATGATCACCAGAGTCGTGTATCAGCAATGTGTTCTTGTCTCGACCGACCATACCACGTAGTTAAGCCATCCAGGTAACTACTTCTCTACCTTCCCCTTGTTCTTTCCCCCTCAATCTGCCAGTTGTCATCTCATCTCATCTCATCTCATCATGTTCCTCTTGTACCTTGCGGTGTCGAGGTGAAGTATAAACTTCGTGAGAGTGCCCGGTTATGGGCTTCGTATATCGACATTCCCATGGATTCTGTTATTCCCTTCGTCCAACGTTTACGTGGTCGGCCTCTTCCTCTGTTTCCATCTGGTCTGTACATCATTGCTTGTTGTGGCATGTATACCAGTGTACAGGAACTCGCAAGACATGTTGTTTTTGTTGATATAAAGTTTATTTGCACATGATGACAATCGGCTTCTCGTCTCGTCAAAAAAGAATGATGTTAACCTCCTCTCAAGTCAAAGGCCGGATCTTAACTGCCCTTGCCAACCCAATACGTCACGATAGAGCATCTCTCTCCCTTTCACTCTCGATGCTCAATCGTGCTGTATCTGTTTCCCACTAGATTCTAATAATACCCCAGTACTCCTCCCTTACTGTTACACCTCCCCATGTTGAATAAAGAATTTTCCTTATAAAGGAAAACTCTTTACTCCTAATCCCCATACTCTATTCCCTCTTTTTCCTCTAATCTTCCCTAAAATCAGCTCAAGTTTGAGCAAATAATATATCTTTTAACTCTTCTCCCAGTTATATGGTCAGCTAGTAACCCCACCATATACTTCTTCTTCGAACTTTCTTTGTATAATACCTCGTACCACGTATGGTAACTCTGTTAATCCAAACAGTCCTTCTCTCCTTTCTATTTCCCCAAAACTATATAGCTATCCACTATATATTTCTACTTTTCTGGTTCTTTCTTGGCTCCTCCTGTTTCCTGTATCAAATATACATATTATAAGAACAGCTCATAAATTCTTTATCGAAATTGTTGAACTTATAAAATTTCTCACTCTTCCAAAACCCAGGACGTACAAAAACAATGTAGTTAGAAAAAGTAAAGAAGCGGTGCGCACCTAGTAAGAAGCATAAAGAATGAATACACGACATGACCACATGTACATACAGCAATGCACATTTAAGACACTCACCCTTTACCTCCCTTGCCAATAAAAAAGATTTTGTAAAATAATTTTTTAAAACACCTTATGAAATATATCTTTGTTCGTTATAAAACAATTTGGCATAAGTTTTCATAAACCTTATATATTCCACATTGACATTGCCAACCACAATTCTGTTCCTCTTTCGTTATCTCACCTTTTACCATGAGCCCATGTTCATACTTTATGAACACCTTTAATATAATTAAAGCTGGTATTTCACAGCACCTATATCTTGCCCCCGTACCTCCCATACTCATATACTGCCATTTACAGTCTTCCCCCTACCTTATATCAGTGGGACAAAGTAGTTTTTTATCAACTCTTTTCTGAACGAAAAACCTTAAGCAAAACCTCATCTATTTAAAACTTAAACTTCCTTAACTAACTTTATAATCATATAACTCAATATACCAAACCATTCATGTAATCGAAATAAAATGAACACAACCCCCAAACTAATCTAAAGAAAAAAAACACATTTTTAAAATGACATAACATGCATGTTATCAAATCAGAATAAAACATTCTATTACTACCTATCACTAATGGACACTTTTACGGCCCAATAGTTTTTTATCAACTCAAATGCTAGGAACACAATCACCCTATTCTAAATCAATTAATCAAACAACAACAATCATTTTTCAAGACCAAATCAAGAAAAAAAACTTATAATGAGGGACTAAAACTTAGGCTCAATAAAACAACCAAACAGTAGCCATCATTTTCCAGTACCAACTCAAGCATAAAAACATATTATATATGACTCATGACTCAAACAATTATAACTACGTATAGTGACCCACCAACATTGGCCTCTCATACTAAGTAAAATAACGCATATCTATTGATACAGGTCATTCCAGTATTTCTATGACCGAGAAAACTAAACATTTCACTGTCCATCTGTATATCTGTTAACTACAGACTAAATAGAATCACATCTGTTCTATCTACATAAACAAATCAGTAACCAACATTTACCATACCATTCTTTTATCTCCATAATCTTTACTCCTAACAGCACATAACATCCGGAATAAGTAAGCAGTGTAAACTACATTGTAACAATACCTCAAGACCACTTCCACCGTTTCGTATACTTCTTCAAGCATCCCTTTCACTTCTAAATCCTGAAACATATAACTTGCCATCTGCAGTACTTTCAAATATCTATCTCCTACGTTTCCACTTCTTCAACAACTCCAAGTTTCTTTGAATAAGTGCTAATTCTACCTCAATATCTTCTTCTTCGTACAACATATTAGTTTCCTCCATACTACACGGCGCCTATTGAGAGCACGTAGTGAAAATGAGCGACTACATAGTATGTGTCATGTAATATAATATCCAGCGACGCGTTTGATAAAACAATACCTGTCAATCCTCCTAGGGTAAATAAAAAAATAAACCCTAACACCCAGTATATAGCTGCGTCAGACTCTGACTTTTCATCCATTTCTTCTACTTCGTCTGTATGTCTCTCTTTAGCTGCCGCTAATCTCTTCCGTTCAACATCCCACATAATTTGCCGATCACTATTTCTTAAGGATCTTTCAAGTAGAGGCATATCTTCTCCGCTTGTTGAATAATCCCTAATTCTCCTCTGTCTTTTCACTTCTTTATCTCTTTGATTGTCCATTCTTCTTTTCGTTGCTTGTCTAGTATTTTTAAATGGAGCACCTGTTTCTCCTTCCATACTATCATAATGAGTTTCATTCACCTTTTCTTCTTCTATTGTTTTCGGAATTGTCTGTTCCTGAGTATCTTCGTAACTTGGACTTGCTAGCAACTGATTTTGTGCTGGTTCTTTTCTAAGACCTGGGGTTACTGTAGCTCCTCTGACAACTTGTTCATCCAAATATTTTGTGTCTGAATAATAATTATTATTATAATTATTATTTTCTATCTCATCTTCATCTCTTCTTAAGTGTTCAACGTGTGCCCTTGCTATATGTGCTGTGACCTGGTTCTTTATAATATACGATACATTACCTAGTTTTTCTAAAACGTAATACCCTGGAATCCAACGAGCATCAAACTTAGAGTTTCTTCTATGCTTCTTGTAATAAACTCTATCACCTACCTTAAACTCCTGTAATTTTGTATTTACATTTTTGTACTTTTTCTGTCTTTCCCTAGCTTTAATTATATTATTCCTTAATCTTACGTGTGCTTTATGCATTTCCTGTATTATGGTCTCTTGAAATTCTTCACCCATATATTTCCGTCTAGGTTTTAATAGATTATCTATAGGTAGTATTGGCTCTCTCCCGTGTATTAAATAAAATGGTGAAAAACCCGTGCTCTCATTTTGATTTGTACGAATAGCGCTAAGGGCAGGTCCCAAAAATAGATCCCAATCTTTTTCATGTTCATCAATAATCTTTGCTATAATGTCGTATAACGTCCGATGTTGACGTTCGTTTCTAGCATTTGAAGAAGGTCTATAATATGAGGTCTTTATATGTTTTATATTTAAATCTTTTAGTAACTTTTCGAATTTTTTATTTACAAACTCTCTACCATTATCTGTAAGTATACTTTGTGGGCAACTAAACCTTGGTACGAACTCCTGTAAAAAAATATTAATGATAGTATCTGCGCTCTTATCTGGGATTGCATAAACTTCCGGCCAAAGACTGTAGACGTCTACTATATGAATTAAATACACATTTCCTGACAATGTTCTAGGGTGTGGACCCGATATATCTAAACTAATCTTTTGCATTGGGAACTGAGGAATATCTGTGTCTTGTAAGGGACACTTTATTGTTTTCATGTTCCTTAATCTGCATTTTTCACACGTATCTACATATTTGCATGTAGATTTAAACAAGTTTGGCCAATAATATTTACTTGTAAGTGCTTTCACCAATTTGTCTCTACCGAGATGTCCATTTTCATCGTGATATGCTTTTAAAAGTTCATTTTCCAAATGCTTTGGAATATATTTCCTTAGCTGTTCGTTCCTTTCACACATATAGTATAACTGTCCATCCTCTTGTAAAACCAAATAATTCCTTTTATATTTGTTATCTTCTGTTTCTCGTAACTTTTCTTTTATTTGTATGACTTTTGGGTCCAACTCTTGCTCTCTTTCATATTAAATTGTGCTAACTGTAGGTCTTCTTCCCTATGTTCAGACTCTTGATCCGATGGTAGACTATCAAATTCTTCCCTATTTATTATAGCAGAATCTAAGATATTTACTTGCCAATTTCGGTCGTCTATCTCTGGTTCAACTTCATCCTCTGTATCTCCTGATGACTGTGGATATGGAATTCTAGACAATAAATCAGCGCATGTGTTAATCCTACCTGGGATGTACTCAATTTTCGTGTTGTACCCCTGTAGATTCAATGCCCAAGTCTGTATTTTCCTGTTCTGCACTGGAGCTTCTAAAAAAGACTTTAAAGGCATATGGTCAGTTCTAATAACAAAATTTGCGTTATGTAAGTAGTAATTTAGTTTTTGAAGAGCGTAATAAATTGCATAAGCCTCCTTCTCAATGGTCGTCCATTTTCTTTGTGATCTGCTAAGCTTATGCGACAAGAAGTAGATAGGCCTTTCATTTTTAACCCCTGGTATTCCAGACTCTTTTCCTTCATATGGTTGCACCAAACATGCTCCTACTGCATTGTCCGAAGCATCTGTGTACAGTATTAACTGTTTGTTTAAGTCTGGATGCGTCAACAGTGGTACCAGTGTTAAGCTGTTTTTTAAATACTCGAACGCTTTTTGACACTCATCATCCCATTTAAACCTAGCGTATTTGCCTGTTAAGTTTGTAATAGGTTCAGCTATCTTTGAAAACGCTGGGACAACCCGCCTATAATACGCACATGTTCCTATAAAAGCGCGTACTTCCTTAACGTTAGTTGGAGCAGGTAACTCTTTAATAACCTGTATCTTGTCCTGGTCTGGTTTTATACCTTCTCTATTTATAATATACCCCAAATATTTTGTTTCTGTCTTTAAAAATTGGCATTTACTAAGCTTTAACTTCACATCATGCTTTCTTAACCTGTCAAATACTAGTCTAATATGTTTCAAATGATCTTTCACATCTCCAGTAGTAAAAATCAGAATATCATCAATATAGGCAAGAGCGAACTTTTGCATACCTTCTAAAACTTCATTTATTAAGAGCATATAGTGAGAGGGTGCAGTTTTGACGCCAAAAGGCAATCGTAAGAATTCGTAAGAGCCCATATGAGTACAAAAGGCACTTTTCTTTTGCGCGTCTCTTGACATCGGAATACACCAGAATCCTGACCTTGCGTCCAGCATCGTGAAATATGTAGAGCCATTTAGCAGCCCCAAAATATCATCAATTACTGGCAGTGGGTATGCTACATTCTTGGTGATTTTGTTCAACGCTCTATAATCGCAACAGAAGCGACTCGAACCATCGGGTTTGGCCACTATGACGACCGGAGATGACCATTCTGACTTCGATCTTGTTATTATTCCTGCTTTCAACATCTCTTCTATCGCCTTTTCCACGATCTCTCTATTTCTTAATGGAGTTCTATATGGTTTTAAACTTATTGGTGGATGATCTCCTGTGTCTATTTCCATTGTAACTGTTTGCGTCTTTCCCAATTCTAAATCATTAACCGCAAACACATCCTGATTTTGCTTTATAAGTTGTTCTAACACTTCCTTATTTTCTGGCGGAGCTTTTAACTGTGACAACAATTCTTGTTCCCTTGTTATTTTGTCTAGTGAATGTATTTGGGCTTTATTTCCTCTGGATGGATGGATCAATTCATCCATTCTGACGTTCCCTCTTCTTCTGCGTCCGCGTCTGTCATTTCCCCTTTCACTAGAAGTTTCTGAACAACTTGTTCCCGACATTTCTGCTCTATCCGTTGCCAATATGTCACTAATGTTATGATCTAGTTTGGCTATCACACATCCTCTGTATAATTTGATTTCTCTACCTGTGTTGTTGATAACCATCACTGGAAAGGTTAAGTGTTTATCCAGCGCTATTATTCCATCCGGAACTTCCAAACCAGGCTCATCAATTATTTCCTCTTGTAACTCAGTGATTCTGACTGTGTTTCCTTCCACATAATATGGGTTTCTCTTCAGCCTCGCTTGTATCAAATTAACCGACTGTGGTTTTAACGTCGTTGTCATTTTAACTCTAACCAGTGCTGATATATGCATGTCTTCTTCCATATCTATATAGACGTCCCTAAATTTTAATTTATGTAAATCATAGAAAAGTCTTACTCCATTTTTTATTAAAAATCTCTTCCTATTAACATGTTTCTATTTAAACCCTTCACTACATGAAAAAGGTGTCTTATGTTGATCCCTCCTAACTTAAAATTTATCATTGTTTGTCCAATTACTTGTAAATTCTGTCCAGTAACAGAGTGTAAATTATTATGACTCTTAAATACTCTACAATTTCTTACTATTTTGTATAGAAAACTTTCTTTTACTACACTAACCTGAGCTCCCGAATCAATTAATGTACGAACTCTATACTTTCCTATTTCTATTATACAGGAGCTATAATCTGTTTTATCTTCTATAAATTTCTTGACTTCATCTAGTTGAAAATATTCTCTGTTTGACCTATTATACCTGTTATTAACATATTCTCTAACCCTTGGGACCTTATTATTTACCCTCCTATCATAGGTCCTGTCTAATAGGTAGGGCGCCGATTTTCCTGTGTTCTTGTAACTGTAAAATTCCTGTGTCCATCTACCACATTCCTACTCACCCTATTATTGTCATGTCTACCCTGTGTATTCGACTGGACACGCCTGTTATTACAAAAACGAGAAACATGTCCCCGTTGACCACAAACCCAACAGACAATATTTGTACTATTTGTGTTGACTACTGTTTCTCTTGTAGGGTATCTCATATTTCTTCTTTCCTCGTTATCATATCTATTTCTACCTTGTAACGTCTGTATTCCTCCTCTCCTATTCCATCCGAATCTTGTTTGTCCTATTTCCATAGGTTCCTCAACTCTGTCGTCTCGATTACTTCCCACTTCTCGTCCTGTTCTTAATCTAAACCTACGTCTCAAATTTTCCTCTTGTACCGCGATATCCACCGCTTGTGATAACCTCTCAGGGTTTTCCCTCATCAACTTAAGTTTCAAACCATCGGATTTTATGCCATCTACAAAAATCCCTACTAACATCCTTTCCACCTCCTCTCCTCGTACATTCTGTCCTAAGAATGCTTCTTCAGCCAGGTTAATCAATCTATCGCTGAACAATTGTACCGTCTCTCCGTTATTTTGTCTAGCCTGCCTCAACACCGAAAATGCATGTTGTGGATCCGTTATTTCTGCATATTTCCTTGCTAGGTCTTCTTTGAATTGTTCCCATGTCTCATCTACTCTAGCCTCTAACTTTCTTCTTATATGATCCGAAACCGGTTCCGTTGCCGTCTGATAAGCCAGTCTCATTTTTTCTTCATCTGTTGCTGAGATTAAATAGGCATATTTTTCTATGGAAGTGACCCATTTCTTAAAGTCTCTGGCCTGTCCACTAAACTTCACAATTTCTGTTGCCATCCCTTGTTGTTTAATCACCATATTAAGTCGGCCTACTGCTGTTCCCACGCCTGTCAAAACCTGTGCTAAGGTGTCCTGTTCCGCCATGCTGAAATATACTGAACCAAAGCAAGCAAAGAACCACACAATTTCAACTTCTTAATTTAAGGAATACACTCACTTGTTTCGTAAAACTACAGTTAGTTTCTAGGTTTGGGAACCACACAATTTCAACTTCTTAATTTAAGGAATACACTCACTTGTTTTGTAAAACTACAGTTAGTTTCTAGGTTTGGGAACCACACAATTTTTACCCTGATGTTGTTTCCTGACTCAAGCACGTACTTTCTTCGACTCGGCATCAGATTTCGTTCGATCACCAGGAGCCTGTGTCAGCTGAAAATCAGTCGCGGAGTTAGGGTAGCAGAGTTCAGGTAATCTGTCTCTTCCCCCAGGTAATTTCGTCACTTCTCTTGGGATGCCGGGATAAACTTCAACCCCTGGTCGGGTCCCATCTGAGATTTTTAGCCTTTGTTTTCACCCCGGGTGGGGTACATCATCGACGTCTTGAGATAGCGACAACGTATGTGGCGGCTTGAAAATAGCAAAACTCAGGCTATGGTAAGCCTTTGGAAAACTCTAAAGTTCAGCCAACGGCTATGTTGAGCCTCTTGAGGTATACTTTTGCGAAGCAGCGGTTATGACAAGCCTCTGGAGTTGTACTATGCAAAGCGACGGCTCTACCAAGCCTCTTGAGTTGTACAATGAAAAGCAACGGCTATATCAAGCCTCTTGAGTTGTACTATGCAAAGCGACGGCTCTACCAAGCCTCTTGAGTTGTACAATGAAAAGCAACGTTTATATCAAGCCTCTTGAGTTGTACTATGCAAAGCGACGGCTCTACCAAGCCTCTTGAGTTGTACAATGAAAAGCAACGTTTATATCAAGCCTCTTGAGTTGTACTATGCAAAGCGACGGCTCTACCAAGCCTCTTGAGTTGTACAATGAAAAGCAACGGCTATATCAAGCCTCTTGAGTTGTACTATGCAAAGCGACGGCTCTACCAAGCCTCTTGAGTTGTACAATGAAAAGCAACGGCTATATCAAGCCTCTTGAGTTGTACTATACAAAGCGACGGCTCTACCAAGCCTCTTGAGTTGTACAATGAAAAACAACGGCTATATCAAGCCTCTGTAACAGCCTTACAGAGGACCACCCCTGGGCGGGCTTTCGGCCTCTGTATTTGCAGATTACTGAATTTTACTGGGCATCACTTCACTGGTTGTTCCACCACGCGCCGAAACTATTTCTAGGAGTTATTTGACCGGAGCATGGAACAATAACAAGCGGTTCCCGACCTTGACAAAAACCTCGAACAGACAGTAGCTCCCCTTGAAAACTGGTTCGAGAAAACGTCTGTTCTAAATACCTTTTTTAGGCAGTCTGGTCTGGATCCTTTGATGGTTTACTAGTACTTCGGATTGCGTCCGCGACAACCCAGGTTCGAATCCTGGTCACGGCACCATTTCGTCTCCTATACCAGTGTACAGGAACTCGCAAGACATGTTGTTTTTGTTGATATAAAGTTTATTTGCACATGATGACAATCGGCTTCTCGTCTCGTCAAAAAAGACTGATGTTAACCTCCTCTCAAGTCAAAGGCCGGATCTTAACTGCCCTTGCCAACCCAATACGTCACGATTGAGCATCTCTCTCCCTTTCACTCTCGATGCTCAATCGTGCTGTATCTGTTTCCCACTAGATTCTAATAATACCCCAGTACTCCTCCCTTACTGTTACACATGCTGTTGACTGGTAGCCTACTTGCATGGCCAAACCATTTGACTTGTTGCTTTCTAATAAAATCTAGAGCAGCTTTAACCCCTACTTTAGTCCTGATTTCTTCATTTCTGATCTTATCTCTTCTTGATACGTTGAGTATTCTTCTCAGAAACCTCATTTCTGTTGTTGTGATTTTTCTTTTCTCTTTTTCTGTCATTGTCCAGGTTTGGCATTGGTAGCACAGAGTTGGTAGGAAGATTGTGTTGTAAAGTGCTTTCTTAGTAGTTATTGATACATGTTTGTTCTTTAGTATTGGTGCCATTTGTCCAATGAGTTGATTTGCCTTATTGCACCTATTTTCGATCTCGTCTTCTGATCTGCCATTTGATGATATTATACTTCCTAGGTACTTGAAGCTCTTTACTTGTTTCAAGGGATGTTCGTTTAGATGAATTGTTGCTGTTTGTTCTTCTCCTATTTATTTCTTCTAATTGCGTGACCAAAAATTGTGACTCTCTATGTCTAATTTCCCCAATCCGTTTACGGTTTTCATGTGTTTCTTGTTGGACATGGTCACTGGTTGTTCTGTCTGTCCAAGGTATTCCTTGCAGTTTCCTCAGTGACCACAATTCCACAGTCATTAGATGTTGTTGTTGTTGTTGTTTTTTTCAGATTGTCTGCTCATTTTAGTCCAACTGACTGGTGTAGAAGTTGAACCCGCTACCTCGAAATCAACACACCGGATGTTTAAGAACGAACGATCTTATCCATTCGGCCAAATTGATTTCCTAGTCACGTATATTTAAGAACCAGTGGCAGCTGGACAGGTAGTGTGGTCAGTGTCACGCCGGCCGTCTTCACTTCCAACATCTTTTCCTGGTTACTATTTTAAACTGTCTCGACCAAGGAGTCCAAGTATATTTTTAACCCCTTGTGTCAACGAGGATTCAAACACATGGCCAGCTGGCCGGCAGGCAGCAGGCGTGCCACCGCACCTTCGGGCCATGTCATAAATTATAGAAAGAATGTGAATCATACTGTGCGATTAATCCATAAGCTCTGGACGCTGAAACCGATGAGCAGCTGCTCCAACCATTAACATATTAAATATTCTGACACTGTTATTTCACAGTCGGTTCTGAGGCGAAGTGGTTACATTCGTAATCCCGCAAACCGCGTTGGAAACACAGCTGCGGGCGATTCGGAAGCAGACTACCTTGCGTTGGTTTTCAAGCAATGGTATGACAACCGGTCTATCAGAAAGCAATAGCACACTTGTGATGGTAAACTTGGCCAGAAATCACAAACAGTCAAACACTTCTGGTGTTGATTCCGATGTCATGGACTCGTACATCAGTGGTTCTCAACCTTTTTGGCCCGTGCCCCCCTTCACTATATTTCATAACGTCATCCCCCCCCCCCCCCTTCCTATCAAAAATTTGGCCCGTATCCCCCTCCACCGTATTTTCAGAACGTCATTCCCCCCCCCCCCCCTTTTCATATTTCCTATCTAAAAATCATCCCACCCCTACACAGTATACGTAAAAATGGAAGGTAAGTTTAATAGCATATACTAAAACAAGTCTAGACATCCACATAAAACATGATTTGTGGGTCTACTTACTTTATAAAATGAATTTTAGAAGGATGAGACGTACATAAAAGTAAAGTATCAAGGGAAAAACAATATCAAGTAATCGGTCCTTGTATTAACGCGATCTTGAAATGGTCTTCATTCCCCCCCCCCCTCCCCCTGGAAACCCTAAAATTCTCCCCTGGGGGGGGGGGGGGAATTCCCCACCGGTTGAGAACCACTTTCGGAGATGCTATGCAGCTAACTTTAACTTTAACTTGTCTCTCATTAAAACATGACATTAAGAAAGATACCTTTAACTTGTCTCTCATTAAAACATGACATTAAGAAAGATACCTTTAACTTGTCTCTCATTAAAACATGACATTAAGAAAGATACCTTTAACTTGTCTCTCATTAAAAACATGACATTAAGAAAGATACCTTTAACTTGTCTCTCATTAAAACATGACATTAAGAAAGATACCTTTAACTTGTCTCTCATTAAAACATGACATTAAGAAAGATACCTTTAACTTGTCTCTCATTAAAACATGACATTAAGAAAGATACGCAGATTTTCATAATTTACAAATGTCCTGGGTTTACCACCGCTGTACCGTAGCTACAAAGAAAAAGACAAGGAAGACAAGGAATTATATCTCAAAGGAATGAACATAGAAGAAATTATGGAGGAAGATGAGAACAACGAAAACGAATAGGAAAAAACTACAAACGTTCACTAATTGGTGCCTGCTAAATATAGAAGGATTAACATGATATAACAAAATCATTAATGTGGAACTCGGGGAGATCTAGACACGTGCCAATGAAACAAGAGGTGTAGACAGGACACCGGTGCTAGATAGGGCTTACATTGAAGAAACCCCCAGAAGATCATAATTAGAAAAGCCTTAGTCTGGAACCACATCACGAAGATTCTGCTGAGAATTATCATGCAAAGAGTTAGGAAGATAATACATCCCGAAATAGGAGAAGAACAATGTGGGTGTGTAGAAGGCAAGGGCACAGTAAATGCTATGTACATACTGAGAACAGTAATTGAGCGTTCTATAGAAGTAAACAAAGATCTATATCTTTGCTTTATTGACTACACAAAGGCTTTCGATAAAGTGAGATGCTATGCATGATAAGAATGCTTGAAAATCTACAAATTGATGGAAAAGACCTTAGACTTGTAAAAAACATATATTGGAAACAACAAGCTGCCATCAGAATTGATAACGATGTAGGTCAAGATAAGCCTATTAAAAGAGGTGTGAGACAGGGATGTGTAATGTCTCCAGAACTTTTTTCCATGTACAGTGAAAATATATTCAGAAATGTAGAAGATATGGAAGGGATCAACATTGGGGGACGATACATCAATAACATTAGATATGCAGATGATACAGTCTTGATTGCAGACAATGAACAGGACCTGGACATTTTAGTAGATGCGGTTGTTGCACACAGTGAACAACTAGGGTTAGAACTGAATATTAAGATGACACAGATTATGGTCGTCACTGGGAAGATGGAAATACCACAATGTGATATACGAGTAGATGGGCATAGTCTTAAATATGTGAATCGATACTGTTATCTCGGCACAGTCATAACATCTGATGGGAGATGCCTTGAAGAGATTAGAACAAGAATTGTCATTGCGAAGGTAGCCTTTTGCCAGATGAAAAGCATACTGACCAATAAAAAGATACCGATTGAAACGAGAAAAAAGAGTGTTGAGGCGCTACATAGAACCTGCATTTTTGTATTGATGTGAAGCGTGGACAATAAGTAGTCAAGCTGAGAAACAGCTGATGGCTGTGGAAATATGATTTCTGAGGAAAATGCAAAGAATACCATGGACAGAGAAAAACCAATAAACAAGTCCTTCAAGAAACAAATGAAGATCGTAAACTGATTAGAGTCATTAGACATAGACAGTCAACATTTTTTGGGCATGTTATGAGAAGAAATTATTTGAAGAACTTTTTGACAACTAGCAAGATCGAAGGGAAGAGACCAAGGGGAAGACCAAGAAGTAAATACCTGGATGGCTTGGCCACTTGGCATGGTCGAGACAGGAACACGGAGCTGATCCACGACTCTGGTGATCGAGTGCGATGGCAGAACATGGCCGCCCACGCTTACCGGCATGGCACATGATGGATGGATGGAGTCTGGAACCCACAGAGCGTAAGAAATTGAGGAACACCTAACGACCTAAGAAGGCAGATCTGATATAAGACTGGTGAAAGTGTGAGATGGCATAACATGATAGCCCACGCTTATCGACATGGCTAGCCAACTTTTTCCTCCATCAACTGTAACACCTCGAAGCTGATTCCACTGAAGGTTATAGTCTTGCAAAACTGTTTGCACTTCCATGAAAGTGTCTTTTCCAGTTGTTGTTCCAAGCATGCTGCAAACGAATGCCAGCTCTTCCGTTATCTGAAAGTTCAAATTGACACCACAAATTAATACGAGAAGTTGTGACGTACTCGAGAGATCAGTATACTCATCCAGCGTAAGAGAATACCACATCAAGTTCCTAGTTTTCTCGCGTATCTGTAGCACTATGTTCTCTCCAAGTTCTTCTGTTCTTCGCACAACTGAAATTGCCGAAAGGCTGTTAGTTTCAAACAAATCGGCTTTCTCAGGACACAAGTCATTTGCTGTTTCCATCATACACTCTTTGATGAAGTTGCCATCAGTAAACGGTTTTCCTCGTTCTGCCATCTTATGCACTATTTTTAACTTGTACGATTGACAGATTCATTTTCAGCAAACTTTCTCTTTGAGTTTCTAAACCACGATTCAAGGACTGATATTTCTCAGAATGTAAGTTTCCAGAAAACTTTGACTATGTTAATAGATGTTTTGTTTCGTAGTGACGCCGAAGATTGTACTTTTTCAAAACGGCAACACTTTCGCTGCATATTACGCAACTGGTTTTCTGGTCCTTTGTTTCCATGAAGAAGTACTTTACTTCCCATTCTACATTGAAAATGCGAACACTCAACGTCCACCTTTTTTTTTCTTTCTTAGTAGCCATAATTAAGGAGGAAGTATACGGGATCTGAAAATGAAAAAAAGACATTGAACTATAAACATAATTAAAATCCTATTGGACACCCCCCCCCCCCCCATGTGATCTTGCCGCGGTGATGAGTGGGGGGGGGGGGTGGGGGTGCGTGTCTCAATGACCACAAGAGCTATACCGTCGGAAGCACAGCTATGTGTCTGACAGGACTTGGGTTAGGGACCAGAGTAAGAGAGACACAGCCTGCTGCTCTGCAGGTAGACTGAGGATAGCAGTCAAACGTCAAATAAAGGCTCACGAAGGCAGAAATTCTTGGTCCAGACACAATCTCTAAGGTTCTCAGCTGAGGGATAAGCCTGAAAGCCTCTAAGCTATAAACCCTCGGTGTGAGAGCCGGGCCGATCCTCACCTACTGGAAAATGAAGGTGAGATACTGAGCACGCTACATGCTTAGAACGCTACATACTCTAGAAGATAATTGCCAGGAAAATATCAAGCCAGCTAGAGAGGCAAGGTGTTTTCCCACCTATCCTGGGTGGGTACCGTCCAAAAAGAGAAACCTGGACCAATGCAGCAGTCTTTGCCCATGAAGTATATGAAGGTTTCCACTCAGGCACTGAAACCGTTGCTGCAGAGATTGATCTTGAGGACGCATACAACAGAGTACCATTGCATTTTTTAATGTTTCAGCTTCTTGAACTAAACGTAAGTCCATTCCTCCTTAGTTGGATCGTTGCAGCCCTCTTCCAACGGAAAGTAGTTTTTAGATGTGGCAGTTGGACTTCGGAACCAACAACAATATATCCTGGCCTACCACAGGGATCACCATTATCTCCGGTACTGTTCAACGCCTACACAGTGAGAATCACCAGTGAGCAGATCACTGGACCTGGCAAGACATTGTCATATGCCGATGATGTTTTAGTGTATCGTCAGGGTAAGGACAGAGAGGAGGTTGCTGTGGAACTACAAACCGAACTCAATCGCATAAGTACTTGGTGTGATGAAGCTGGGGCAATGGTCAACCCAACAAAGGCAACAGTGACTTGGTTCTCGTTGAATAATCATATTGTCAACACTCCAACACCAACTGTAATGCTGTGTTCAGAGACGGTAGAAAGATCGCAGGCAATGAAGTACCTGGGGATACGGTTTGATCGAAGCCTTGCTTATAATGTGCACATAGACCAGGTGATAACAAAGGCCAAGCGGGGTTTGGCTGCAATGCGGGTGATGGCGGCAGCAAACTGTGAGCAGCGCCATCTATGTCTTCTATACGAGGGGCTGGTCATGTCTGTTTTGGAGTATGCAATGGCAATCCTGACTCTCAGCCATAAGCAGATAGAAAGGATGGAAAGGATACAGAATGAAGCTATGCGCATTATTCTTGGATGTACAAGAGATACAGCATGCAGGGCGATGCTCTACCTTCTTGATTTTCCAACCATTGAAGAGAGAATACAAGTTTGCAGGGCACGCGCCTACCTCAGAATTAACGCAAACACACAACATCCACTGCATAGTGAAATTAGGAAGGTGAAGGGCAGCAGGTTAAAAAGAGGACGGTCGTGGATGGGTCAAGCCGAAGACATTCTTCAGCAGGTGTGTTCACTTGAGGACTTAGAACCTGGCGAGGAGTGGGTGCAAGTGCCAACAGACTTCTGCACATCCTTTTCAGTTTGCATCCAACTAGATAGAAAATGCAGACAAGAAAATCCGGCTGCTGTGGAGGCTGAAGTACAAGCGTTGATTTTCGAGAATTCGCTAGACGGTGACTCGGTCATCTACACAGATGGGTCGGTCGTCCGACATGCGAAAAGCTCATGGGCCTTTACAGCTCTGGCCGGAGGGAGAATTGTGAAGGAGGACTCTGGTGCTTTCACTGAAACCACAAGTAGCCTGACCATGGAAGTCATAGCAATAAGTAAAGCAATAACATGGCTCCAGACACAGACATTCACTAGGGCTTGTTTCCTTAGCGACTCAATGAACATGATCAAGAGGATAGAGGAGGGGTCGATCCGAAGAGAATGGTTGCTGCCTCTGGAGCGGTCTCGGCTGGCAAAGATTAGTTTCATCTTCGTGCCAGGGCATGCGGGAGTACAAGGAAATGAGCGGGCTGACAAGCTCGCAGGTGAGGCTACTGTGGAGGGCGGACGCGCGCTGGACCAGGCTGACATTCTGAATGCTCTACGAGAAGTAAGACTTTTGCGAGAACCAAGTGATGACTGTGAATCTACAACAATGGCCAGACTGCGAGAGCAGCAAATTAAAAGAGGGGTGGCCAAACAAGAACACTACGCAGGAAGCCAAAGAAGATTAATAAACCAACAGAGAACTGGCGTCGTTAGCCGCTACACGCTGCGGGATTTGCTGACTAGGGGATCCGAGGAGCACTTATGGACTGAATGGTTCGATGTGCAATGAGGATGATCTGTCGACTAACTAACATGCTTAGTTCAGATACCTGTTTGAAGGCTCGCAGCTGGGGGATATGAGGGATTCCCGGATGAGAGGGCATGGCCGTTATTTGCTCACTGATGCATAGAGGTAAGGTGCTGAGCCGGCAGCATGAGTAGCCTACCTCGTGAGCGGTTACTAAAGGTGGAAAAAGTGCCCCAATCACACGCAATGGTTACGATGAAAGTATATATCTATACTCATAGAGTGAGCGTAGACAAAGGTGGAAGAAAGACACAAAGGTGTCTCGACTACAATAAATGGAACACTTGGCTAGCGAATCCATTACATGGAAGCCCGAAGCGAAAGATTGCTGAGTGGATGTCGTCCACAGTCTGTCCGTCCCTGGTTTGTGCTTGAGCGACCAGTGGCAAACGAAATGCCCAAAAAATGGAAGTGAGGAATTAAAGCAGCCAGGAGCAGGACGTGGTCATTTTTTGGGTGACTCCAGTCTCAGAGCATTATGTGCCAGCTCTGCAATTATGGAAGCCTTCTTGGATAGCGGGGAATGCCCATGGTCTGCCCCTGCCTTCCATTGAGGGTTGGCTGTGATGGTTTTGACCGTTCTACCTTGACCAGCTGGGATGAGGGCGACATCACAACAGTAAGAGTCTAACGTCCCTCGAAATCCGAGGAAGGCTAACCTCATTAAAAATGCCCGCCGAAGTCGGATGTGCCTGCCTACAAGTGGCAAATAAAAACTGGCACTACGCAATTAAATCCGAGTGAAACGTCGATCGTGCCCGGAACAGCTCTGACTAACTAGTCTTCCGAATGTAACAGAACAGCTCTGACTAGCTAGTTTTCCTATCTTCCCTCATGCTTGGTACAGCTCTGACTATCTAGTCTGTCGAATGACTCTCGTGTCCGGAACAGCTCTGACTAGTAAGTTTTCCGAATGTCCGTCGTGCCAGGAACAGCTCTAACTATTTTGTTTTCCGGGTACAGCGACTAAGCACATGTTCAAAACGAAAGCTCGCTGAGTGGATACCGTCTCCAGTCCGACAGTCCCTGGTTCGTGCAGGGAGCGGCACGTAGCGAACGAAAGGCCCAATACATTGAAGTGAGGAATTAAAGCAAGCATGAACAGGACGCTGACGATTACCTCTATGAGCCCAGCACCAGAGAGCTATGGGTCAGCTCTGCAACTATGGAAGCTACCCTGGATGGCGGAAAAAGACATAGACTGTCCCTGCCTTCCATTGAGGGTTGATCGTGAAGATTTCGATCGTTCTAACTTGACCAAAAGTTATGTGGACGGCACCACAAAAGTGAGAGTCTCCCAGGAATGCTAACATGTCAAAAATGCACGCTAAAGTCGGATCTGTCGGCCTAAGGGTTGCGGCCCAAGGGTGTCTAACTAGACACACCGCAATCAGATCTAAAAAAACACTCTGGATGAACTCAGAAGAAGAAGACAATCCTATTGAAATACAAGAAAAGCAGAGGGGTCACTGGTAAAGCTACGGCTCGCCAAAGGTACATATACAGTTTATAGATACCTTTGGTAATATAATATAGCTCATAATATGGTTTGAAACTATATAAATAGTGTCAGGCTTAAATAAACAGCCTAGAGCAGAGATTTTCAACCTGGGTTCTACGAGTGGCAACCAGGGGTTCCGCCTGACTGTCTGTAAAAAGCTGTTATTTACTGCTAATATATTACCTTGCGGTGTATGGCAGGGATGATCTTTGAGCCTGATGCAGTTAAGGCAGCCTGGCTAGTGCAGTCGCTGCGAACTGTGCAGGATTAGGATTTTCTTTTAGCCCCCGACAGGAAAAAATATCCCACACCTTGCCGAGGATTCGAACCTTACCGAGGATTCGAACCCGTGGTTCCGCCGAAACAGACCGAAATCGTCTAAATGCAACATTTCTGCCCATTTGGCTTATTACATAAAGTAAGACAACACTTGGATCATCGCACAGAGTTCATTCAGCAACGTAAACATATGGGTAAGGATCTGCTCCAGCAGAAAGGTTGAAAAACACTGGCATAGAGTCCAGCTCGATTAACACCTTGACCGGGGAATTCTTCTGAGCTGGGGATAATATTTTTGTAATAACACGAGGCTTCTATATCATTTTTATGCTATGTTTGCTAATTTATTGCCTCTATTCACACTTGTAGTTCACTTACCTATCACTGTCAAACAAAGAAATCCTTGTTACATACCTATAAAATGGATGACTGGCAAAACGAAGTAAATATTTCTGGAGCACGAACCTGTGTTGACAGCCGGACGCATCTGGGGGAGGGAAAGATGCGTGTGTGGTTGTGTTTGTTGCCATGGAAACCATGGTAAAATCAGAGCGTAGGCGGCGCTACCACGAGCCGAGGAAGGACTTGAGATGGCGCGAAATAAGCAAATATTATAATAAACAAGAAAATCTAGATACAATAAGGTATAACTGAAAATAGTAAATTTAAGACACATAGCAGCGTTGAGGTCTCCGCGCATATTTAGATCTCCTGTTGTTCTAAACATAATATTTACATTTAAATTGTATCCCAACGTCTCGTGTTCCATACGTTATATCAAGCCAGTTCGAGTACTGTCGGCGGGCCGGATGAAATGACGTCGCGGGCCGGATCCGGCCCGCGGGCCGTAGTTTGGTGACCCCTGCATTAAACAACTGAACAACAGGTAATACTATCGTTAAAATATTACATTAAACAGACAATCCCCAGCTGTGAATCATGATCCGTTTCTTGGCATTTTACCAGTATTATAAAGTTACGTTAGTATGTAATTTACCCCAGACATTCACGGTACAGGATGGAGAGTACTGTCTCGCTACAGATCGTTGATTACCTTGTGATAGCACTAACTTTGTTTATCTCCTTGGGGATTGGAATTCTGTTTGCTGTAAAGGACTTCAGAAATGTCAACAGAACGGAGTACTTGCTTGGTGGACGACGCATGTCGATGCTACCTGTTGCATTTTCTATTTTTGCAACTTTTACAGTAAATATGTTAAAACTAAATTTTGACTGACTTTATATATATATATATATATATATATATATATATATATATATATATATATATATATATATATATATATATATATATATATATATATATATAATGCACAAAATTGTATGGACAAAAGAGTATTTTATTTTGGGACCAAAAGTGGCTCTAAAGTAGGGGTCTTGAGGATCGAGAAGTTTGCGATGCGAAATATCGATTAAAACATGGCTGCCCTACTATCGACTTGCACCGTATAAAACTGAAGCCCTTGGAACGTTAAAGGACTTTTGAAATTTGGAACAAGGAATGTACGGACACTATATCGAGCTGGAGCGGCCGAAGAACTAACCCGGGAGCTGGTTGAATTTCAAATGGATATAACAGCAATTCAAGAAATAAGGTGGCCAGGAGAGGGTACTTTAGATCAAAATGGAACGATTATAATATATGCAGGGAACACCCAAAATAAACATGAATTAGGAATAGGATTTGCCATCACAAAAGAGTTATGGGGGAACGTTCTAAACTTTAAAGCTGTTAATGATAGGATTAGTAAATTACGAAGAGAAGGTAAATGGAAAAATATAACGATGATTAATGTACATGCACCTACTGAAGAGAAAGAAGTTGATATTAAAGAAGACTTTTATAATGATCTGGAAGATGTCATAGAAGAAACCCCCAAACAGGACATCCTGATTGTGTTGGGAGACTTCAACGCAAAAATGGGTAGAGAGCAAACTCATAAAAATGTTGCCGGTATGGAAAGCCTACATACAACTTCAAATGATAATGGATGGAGAGTCATCAACCTAGCAGAAGCCAAAGGACTGCAGATCAGCAGTACCAGACTGCAAAAACAGGATATACATAAACAAACTTGGAAATCATGTGACAAGAGACTCTATAATCAAATAGATCACATGTTAATTAACAACAAAAATGCATCAAACATACAACAAATTAGAAGCTATAGAGGAGCTGAGTGCCACAGCGACCACTTCCTCGTTGGGGCAAAATGTAAAATAAAACTTAAGAGAGCTTTCTATGTTAAACTACAAAGGTTACACCCAACATATAACAGAGAAAAACTACAAGAAATTGCAGTTATAGAGAAATTTGCAGATGAAATAAAATGTAAACTTGAAATTCTACAAAACCCGTTGGAGGAAAGCGTTGACCAAACTTGGTTGAACATCAAGAATACAATTCAAACTACCGCAGAGGCTGTCTCGGTGTGTTAACCAAGCATAGAAAGAACAGATGGTTCAATCAAAAATGTGAAGAAGCAGTCATTAGGAAAAATAATGCCAGACAGCTATGGCTAAATGACATCAACAACATCCAAAATGAAGAGCAATATAGAACTGAATGTAAAGAGACTACAAAAATAGTTCGGCAGCAGAAGCGAGAATATATGAGCAATATAATCAAAGATATGGAAACCAGTCACCAGAAAAACGAATCCAGAAAGTTTTTTTTAAAGATCTGAAGTCAATGAAACGAGGGCACCAACATAACACATATGGTTTAATAGACAAAAATGGGAATATGATAAATACCAATGAGGAAATGTGTAAAACACGGAAAGAATACTTTGTTCAATTACTAAATTGGGAAGCTCCAAGTAACACTTTCCCACAGGAAGAGGTTCTAACGTGTGATCCACAAATTGAAGAATATGTTTTTGAAGAAATCATATATGTAATAACACGACTAAAAAACAATAAGGCAACTGGGGCTGATGAAATTGCTGCTGAATTTATAAAGGCAGGCGGCCATGCATTACATCTAAAGCTATACGAACTAATAATAAAAATCTGGAGGACAGAAGAACTACCCCATGACTGGAAAGAGTCATTATTGATACCTATTTTTAAGAAAGGAGGCAAGTTCCAATGTGAAAATTATAGAGGAATATCACTCCTGTCCATAAGCAATAAGATATTATCCGCGGTATTACTAAATAGCCTAAAATCATATTCAGAAGACATGTTAGGTGACTACTAGGCGGGTGGTAGACAAAACAGATCAACAATAGATCAGATATTTATCTTACGACAAATAGCAGAGAAAAATTGGGAATATAAAAGAGATCTCCATAACATTTTTGTGGATTTTAAAAAGGCTTATGATAGTGTCCATAGGAATAGTCTATGGAATGCTATGCAGGAATTTGGAATACCAAGGAAGTTAATCAACATGACCAGACTATGCATGGAAGATACTTATAATATAGTAACATATAAAGGCAGGAAATCAGACCCTTTCCAAATAACATCTGGCTTGAAACAGGGTGATGCACTATCGCCGCTCCTTTTCAATCTGGCTCTAGAGAAAGTTGTAAGGAAGGTAAAGGAGGAATGTGCTATTGGAGGAACATCCAGACTGCTTGGTTATGCAGATGATATAGATATTATAGGGGAAAATGAACAAAAGACATTGGAAATATTGACTCACTTAAAGGAAAAAGCTCAACAAATGGGGCTGGTTATCAACCAAGATAAGACAGAATATATGGTAATTTCAAGAGAAGGAACGGCTAAAAACTCTGGCCACATACAAATAGATAATATGACCATTAAAAGAACGGAAACATACAAATACCTGGGTACAATCTTCAACTGCTCCAACATAATAAGGGAAGAAATACAAGCTAGAATCAACTCTGGAAATAAGATATACTATGCACTACAACATCTGCTAAAATCAAATGCGCTATCTCGTAACACCAAGATCACAATATACAAAACACTGATCAGACCAGTTGTGCTGTATGGCTCTGAAACCTGGAGTACAACTAAAGGAGACGAAGCCTTGTTACAAACCTTTGAGAACAAAGTCTTAAGACGCATCTTTGGGCCCATTAGGGATACACAAAGTGGAGAGTGGAAAAGAAGAAGCAACAAAGACATTTATGATCTGTTTAAGTCCCCGCTAATCACTGGTATCATGAAGGCTAATAGACTGCAATGGCTGGGGCATATAGAAAGAATGGAAGATAATAGTGAAACAAAACTCGCTTACACTTAGGACATAAATCACCGTAGACCCCGAGGTAGACCAAGAAGACGGTGGAGAGATAATATACATACAGACCTACAAGCACTTGGAATCAGCGACTGGCAAGAGAAGGTCAACCAGAGAGACGAATGGAGACGGCTTGTATCTGCAGCAAAGAACCTCAATGGCTCGGAACGCTGAAGAAGAAGAAGAAGATACTTAAATCAATCCTCACAAAATCATGTCCTGAATTGTATACACAATTGGTAATATATATATATATATATATATATATATATATATATATATTATATATATATATATATATATATATATATATATATATATATGAGGTGCATTGTGACTTGAACCTAGGACCGCCGTGCGCGATGGGGATTACATTTTTAAGTGGCACCATGTTCAGCAGTCGATACAGTCCATAAAATGGGTGCAGCAGGGAATTTTTTCGGAGACGTAAAAGACAGCTTGTGTAATATCCATCACACGACATAATTAGCACTGATTGATCTAATATATGGACATAGAAGAATATGCCTAACATGTCGCATGGAATGAGCAAGGAATCTTGAACTTTTAACTGTAATATTTGTGAAACAATCATTCAAAAACGATATATTATTAAACTGATCTAAGGTTTATATCACGCAAACTGACTAGTTTTCTTGTTGGTCAATTCAACGGGCCTGGATTAGAATCCCTGTAGTATGCTACATGTCCGTGAACACTTGTCATCACTTAACTCATTCGGTGCCAAACAAACATAGGTTTGGACCAAACATGGTGCACAATCAAATGAACAAGTATTATCATGTAAATTTCTATTCACGGAGCATTAACATTGCGGAAGATACCTCGAAATGAAACAAATAACATCATGACCCTAGTATGGCGATATATCGCCCTTCTATCCAAATGGAAACTCACCTTTGCCGATATACAATGCTTCGGCACTGAATCAGTTAAAACCCTGTCTAAAGTGAATGGTTATTACACAATGTTCTGGCAAATGAGGCGCCGGCTGGATTGAGACCACATCGTTAATTTCCGTTGGTTATTAACCTGAGGATAGACTTATCTCTGTCAGTCTACAATATGCAGAAAGAGCCAACACTCCATCGGGTGCTGCAACCGCAAGATAGAGGCATGCAGAGAACGGAAAGAAAAACAAGCACAAGGTCGAGCTTGCAGTTTTAAAATATTACAAGGTTGACTAGAATGGCAGGACAGACGGATCGGGAGAAATATCTGGTGTTTTGATGTGATGCATAGAAAGTGACGCTAAAAATGGCATACGCGCGGTCGGACAAGAGTCCGATGACAGCTCTCGACTGAGGAACAGTCTGGACAATTAATCCCCCGTGTACTCTGGCCTACAGTAAGTGATGTTCCCTACACTTGACATCCCCACATGCGTGTTCCTGATATGGCACTTGCCTTTGCTGGTTTTAGGCAGAAATGTCTCGATAAATGCGGCGGTGCTAGGATCTGCATGGCATCTCATTTTGCACTTTGACGCAGTGTTGTGAGAAGTGCTGCCTCACCAAGGTCTTCAGCAAGACTGAAGAAGCGGCTGAATCTAAAGTTTTCTAAAATACATCCATCAGTTTAAAAAACAACAACAGACGTACATTTGCTTAAGAACATATTTACTTACTACACCACTGCTTCATGATCACTGGAGCCGTGGGAGTGTAGCGGCTAGGCACTGTCCTACAGGCTCGGTGGTCATGGGATTGAAACGCATTTGGAAAGTGATGCATTTTTAAAAAATATGTCTGACTCACTGGTCTGTCCAGTCTAAAATGGGTACCAGAAAATTATTTAGAAGTAAAGGCGGCCGGCTGACAACAACTGACCACATCGCCCACTGAGTGTTGATTGGTCTGTAAATATATGGGTCGAGCGCATATGCCCAGAACCCTTTAATGCATGTGAAAAGAATCTTTACTTTACTTTACTTTACTTTATTATACTTTACTTTACTTTACTTTACTTTACTTACTTACTTTACTGTACTGTACTGTAATAATGCTAATGGTAACGAGACCCGCTACGATTACCACGTTACAATTCTAATTTCAGACGGGCATTGCCCTTGTGGGGATGATCACGGAAATATACATGGCAGGATTCATGGCGGGTACAATATATGTTGGAGTGGGCTTAGGTTACTTTGTAGCTGCGGTTACTATTGTGCCTCTGCTGTACCCACTGCGATTGACAAGTCTGTACGAATACCTTCAGCTGAGGTTCCACTCCAGAACTCTTCGAATGCTCGTGGTCATTCTTGGAATGTTACAGACCTTGAGCTTTATGGCAATAGTTCTTCTCTCCCCAGCATTAGCGTTGCAGGTTAGTTGTGTGAGTGTGCGTGTGCGTGTGCGTGTTCATATGTGTATATGTGTGTGCAGCTTAGATAAACAAGCTACAGTAGTTAAGCAGAAAGACAGATCGGCATCTGACTGATCGTCCGACAGATCGAAAATTTACCTTGGTATGTATTCAGATATACAAATAGAGAAACTGACACGAAGACGAAATGTCCAAACAAGGATGCAGTTAGGCATACAGAAATACATATATACAAATAGACAGACATACAGACAGACATATAAACAGAAGACGATATGACCAACAGATAGACATATTGGCAGTTAAACAGATACACAGAAAAACGGATAGATAGAAAAACCAATAGAGAGACAGATATGCAGAGAGACATGTGTACAGACAGACAGACAGACAGACAGACAGACAGACAGACAGACAGACAGACAGACAGACAGACAGACAGACAGACAGACAGACAGACGGACGGACGGACGGACGGACGGACGGACGGACGGACGAGCGAGCGGACGGACGGGCGGACGTGCGGACGGGCGGACGGATGGACGGACAGACAGACAGACAGACAGACAGAAAGACAGACAGACAGACAGACAGACAGACAGAAAGACAGACAGACAGACAGACAGACAGACAGACAGACAGATGGACGGACGGACGGACGGACAGACAGACAGACAGACAGACAGACAGACAGACAGACAGACAGACAGACAGACAGACAGACAGACAGACAGAGGGAAAGATGAATGGATGAATGGATGGATCGAGAGATGGATGGAATAATGGACGAACGGACGGACAGACAGACGGATGGACCAGCCTGTGGACGGCTAACAGATACGAGTGTTAGTTTGCAAGTCACAAACATTCAACCGTTCAGCGTTTCCCCATTTATAAAATGGTTCTTGATGAGCAGCTAACTTACTGACTTTGCATTTAACATTGACATGTACAGACATAAACACGGTGCAGACTAGAAACTAAAGTTGTATGACAGAACCACTAATTCAAATCTTAGGAAGAATACTAAACAGATTTCAGGGAATCAACATGTTAGAGGAATATGCTGGCGTTTAGGACGTTCACCGGCAAACTTAAAAATAGTATGACAAATATGTCCTTTCACATGAACCCATAGGGAAAACACAATATAGGGAGACATAAAAAACAAAACACGGAGAAGAGAAATAGAGATATAGATGAATAATAATATGCTCCAACACGGCGTGAAGGGCAGAAGTAGGAAGATAGAAGATATAAGTCGCCTGCCAATTGATACAGATGTGTAATAATGGTTATGAACCTCCAGCACAATTTGTTATAGATAACAAGCACTGGGGAATATTATACATCCTTATCGAGCTCCTGCTGATGTTTTCAATAATTGTCCGAAATAGTTTTTACGAACAGTACTGCCTGCATAATTAAATAGTGCTTCAATAATGTATGTGGTGTTAGTATCAAATTTAAATTGTCTCTTCATGTCAGACACCTGCAAGAGCCATTTGTAAAATCTATGAAGTTATGCTATAAGTCGATCTGATTGTGCATACTGTTTGCAATCAAAATTATACTATTAGAATTAATATAAGGAATTGAGGTCTCCGTAGCGAAGTGGTTAAGTCGCCTGCCACACCCTCAACACAAGAGACACGCAAGTGGTGTGTATGCGATACATCCTAGCCATACCCATGATTGCTGGCAGGATCACGGTGCTGCAGACTAAATCATATCTCTGAGTGGCTGCAGACACAGAACACTCCCTGCTTGAAGCCCTGGACACCATTAGGACCACAGGCTGTTGTAGAAAAATCAGGTAAGTTCAGGCAGAGGACCAGTCATAGAAGTGTGCATGTTTGGGAACATTGAGAGAGGCGAAGTGTGGGTCAGAATGCCAGTGGAAAAAGTCAGACCGGTCTGTACAGGGTCATTATGACATTGGATCGGGATTGCAGGGATTGGCCGGCAGGCTGCACTGAATGAGAGGTGCAACAATTGATCCACGGTAATTCCCGACCAGTCGATTTTACCATCTGCACTGAAGCCTCTGTGCTAAGAGGTAAAAAAAAGTGCCTGGGGGTTCATGGCGAAGGTTGGTGGACGGTGTGTGGTGTTGAGGAGCCTGGCATATTATATATACCACAACATTTAGCCTGGAAATAGAAGTGGAAACAGTCATAGTGGTATTCCGCTGGCTGGAGGACAAACAGCACATGCATGTCGTGGTTGTAACGGACTCACAAAGAATGACGAGAAAGGTGAAGACAGACATGATTTAGTGGAGGGGCAGGTTTCCACTCATCAATCACAAATAGGGAGCATTTGTTGAATTTTCCGCCAGGACATGCTGGTGTGATGAGGAATGAGCAAGCGGATAAACTGGCTGAGTCTGCACCCGTTGGTGAAGTATTGGTGCAAGATAAGACAGATGAGGTTGGGGCCGTTTGAATTTGTGTACACTGTGCAGAAGAACAGATGGATAATCACGGCTTGGAGAGAATGGTGATGCAAAAAGTGACCAGAGGAAATGGCCAAAATCAAAACCCCAAAGAAAGGTCAGATGGACACATAATCAGACTGCTACTGGTACCATTAGTATTGAGAATCTTCGCTGACTGTTGCAGATGAGGACGGAGTACCTGGGCGGAATATCCTGAGTGCTGTGATGTCGGTTCTTGACTGAACTCAGCTCAGTCCCTCACTCTCGAAAAGATCGTGGACTCGTATAATTCGGTTCACGACTGGAATTATATTGGAGACTCCTGGGGGTCGTCGCTGGATCAGCGCGGTGCGTGGTCGGTGCGAGGCTTTCAGCAGGCTTTTCAGCTGAAAGGGACTGAGCAATATAGGATACAAATCAGTGAAATGAAGTCCACCCTCTCGTCTTTGAACATCTCGAAGCTCTAATATAAAAGCTTTGAATGTGGTACTACCATTTGGTCTAAAGTCAACCTGTTCTTCTAAAAGAATTTTTTTCTGATATCTGCTCGCTTCTATTACAAAGAACACGTCAGATTACTTTACCTGGGTGACTGATCAGGGTAGTGATACTGTAGTTCTTGCACATTGAATGAAATTTCCCATAATTGTGAAGAGGCATTATATTATTGCATATTTAACGACGATTTCAGTTATCATTTATGCAAAAGGTCAATGGATATGAAGACTCGTGTTGAAATCGTTCGATTATGTACCTGCAATGTCTTCTAATCTCAGCAACTCTTTTCAGATGAACAGATCAACAAAGCCATGAACCAATGCCCTTTTGTGCTTGCGCGATGTAGTTTTTCATAGGCCGTCCCCTTTGTGCTCTTGTCCTGGATCGTGTCCATCTTTAATTTGAGCTTTAGATCTCGGAGTCTCTTGCTGTGACCAAGCCAAGATAATCTACTTTTGTAATATGTGTAATATTTGTCTATCAGTTATCAGTTGGGTTATCGACATTGCACTCCGGACAGGTCCATGGGTGCTCAGATCCCCCCCCCCCCCCCCCAGCATATGCATCAGCGTCCGGTGGCTAATAGTGCCAGTTCTGTATTGGTTAACGAGGCCCCTCTTTCTCCCGATGTATCTCTCGTGTCTGGCCGTGCCAATTCTTACCCCCAGGTCTCTCATCCTGGACAATGATGTGGATTCACTGACGTCAAAGTCCTCTGTTCTCGACATCTCTTTAAGGATGTTGATAACATCGGCGCGATCCATGGGCTGGCCATCTGCCAAGGATGCAGAGCCAGCCAGTTTATCAGCTCGTTCATTTCCCTCGACTCCCGCATGTCTGGGACGAAGATGAAGGTGACTTTATGGACAACGGACTTCCGCGGTGAATCAGTCCATTGTCTACGTACAGATCTTGCATTGACCTTCCGAATCTTGCTCATTGGATCACTTAGTACACACACGTTGGTATAATGTTGTGATTCTACCCATATGAAAGTATGTATTACTGCCATCACTTCCCTCGTCATGCTGCTCGTGGTCATGGAGTGGGCACCACTGGATTCTTGAACGGTCTGTAAATGCCCACGCACTTCCTTGCTGCTTTACAACAGATCCATCTGTATAGATGAGCTCTTCGGGGTTGTCTGAGTGTTCATTGATGAGCGCGTTGACCTCTGCAGGGTTCCTTTCTCTGCACCGTCTGTCAAGTGTGATATTGCAGGACAAGGTGCACTTAAAAGCTAGAGGCACAGGCACCCATTCATTGCTGTTGTTGATACTGCTAGGACTGCAGACCTGTCTGATGACATCTTTCGCCCGACCCATCCATGATTTGCCCCTCTTTAGCCCTTTTCTCTGAATATATCATCATGCAGAGGGTGCTGCTCATCTGCATTTATTTTTAAGTATACACGAGCTCTCCAGTTCATCTTGATCCTGTGGTTCGTGGTTGGGAAGTCAAGGACTTATCTCATTGCTACACAGCTGGTGTCTCTCGTGCAGCCCAAAATGATGCGCATGGCTTCGTTTTGTACCTTTTCAAGTCTTCCAATCTGTGTAGGGCTGACAGTGAGGATGGTCAGGGCATACTCGATTGGTGAAAGCACCAGTCCTTGGAATAGAAGTATTAACAGTCTTTGCTCAGTACTGGCAGTTGCCATGATTCTCATTGCTGACAAACCTTTTCGAGCTTTCGTTATGACATAAGTAACATGATCTCTGAATGACAGGCTACGATCAAATCTCACGCCAAGATATGTCATCGACTGGGTTCTACTCAAAATACTCCCATCCATCCTCAATGACGGCATGTCTTTTTCACAATATGGTTGCTTAGGAAGAACCATGTAACCGATGCCTTTACAGGGTTGACAAGGGCACTGGCATTATGTTCTTCAGTATTATAAACAAGATTTTCATTCAGTTTATGTCTTTTCTTTCCAAATTACTCTTTTCATCTTTCGATAAAACTACATCTCAGAAGATTCACAGTTCTTTTCATTAGTTTGCTAAGATCCCGTATTTTTTTTTTTCAGAGCCGGATATTTTCATAAGCAAGATATGCAATGCGGCTTTTCGTTTCCGCAATTCAAACTGATGTTAATTCATATAAGTAATTATTATTTTCTCAAAACTTCTGTTAGGCTACAGTAATCATTGATGGCATTTCAGTCTCACGCCAACATTCGTCTGTAATGAATTGACCAAGATAAGGAAACTTCTGCACTTGTTCAATAGTCTTTATCTTGATTTTAATATTAGCACCATGAATTTGTTCCACAATTATTTTAGGCTTTGTCCACAAGAATTGATATTCATGCCAAATACTTTATACATAAACTTTTTAACTTTATAAAATAACTAGCTTAGCTGGCCCGGCTTCGCCCAGTCCTTGGTCGGGAGCATCTCATTTAATTCATATAAGTAGTCATATAAGCTCCCGTTCACGTTCCCGACTATCTATTTATCTATCTATCTATCTATCTATCTATCTATCTATCTATCTATCTATCTATCTATCTATCTATCTATCTATCTATCTATCTATCTATCTATCTATTTTTCTATCTATCTATCTATCTATCTATCTATCTATCTATCTATCTATCTGTCTGTCTGTCTGTCTGTATGTCTGTCTGTCTGTCTGTCTGTCTGTCTGTCTGTCTGTCTGTCTGTCTGTCTGTCTGTCTGTCTGACCCGGCCCGGCTTCGCCCAGTCCCTGGTGGAGAACATCTCATTTAATTCATATAAGTAGTCAAATAAGCTCCCGTTCCCGTTCCCGACTATCTATCTGTCTGTCTGTCTGTCTATTATTAGAAAGAGCACTTGAACGATCTTTACATCTTCCCCCAACAATTAAATTGGGTAAATGGAGCGGCGGCAGCAGCAGCAGCATAAGAAAAAGAAGGAGGAGGGGGAGGAGGGAAAGGAGGAGGGGGAGGAGAGTGAGAAGGAGGAGAGGGAGGAAGAAGAGGAGGAGGAATGGGAGGAGGAGGGGGAGGAGGAAGGGGAGGAGGAGGAGGGAGGGGAGGAGGGAGAGGAGGAGGGGGAGGAGGAGGGGAAGAGGAGGAAGGGGAGGAGGAAGAGAAGGAGGGGGAGGAAGGGGAGGAGGAGGGTAGGAGGAGGTCGGAGGAGGGGAGGAGGAGGAGGAATAGGAGAGGGAGGAGGAGACAGAGGACAAGGGTGAGGAGGAGGATGAGGGGAAGAGGGTGAGGAGGAGGGGAGGAGGAGAGGAATGGTAGGAAAAGGAGGAGGAGGGGGAGAAGGGGGAGGAGGGGGAGGAGGAGGGGGAGAAGGAGGAGGGGGATGAGGCGAGGGAGGAGGAGAGGAGTGGATGAGGAGGAGGAGGGGAGAGAAGTAGGGGAGGAGGGGAGAGGAGGAGGAGGGGAGAGGAGGAGGAGGGGGAGGAAAATAGGTTAGGAGTAGGAGGAGGGAAGGAGGGGAGGAGGAAGGCGGAGGAGGAGGGAGGAGGAAGAGGGGGAGGGAGGAGGAGGAGGGGAGAAGGAGGGGGAGGAGGAGCGGGAGGAGGAGAGGAGGAGGAGAGATAAGGAGGGAGGGGGAGGGGGAGGAAGGGGAGGAAGGGTGAGGAGGAGGGGAGGATGAGGAGAGGAGGCGG
>JACEFZ010008459.1:362500-482746 GCA_014155875.1 Cepaea nemoralis
GGTTTCTCACCACTGACCCATCGGTCACCTTGATGTGTGTTGACCTGGACCAGATGTTGCACCTCACATAATGCCCCCGCCCATACGCCAGGGAGACAGGCAATGGCAACCTACTGAACGTAAATATGAATAACAAATTACAAACAACCATTAAAGGAAATAGAGGGCATGCAAATGACTTGTGATGAAAGCAAATGTGGTACTTGTAAAATGACAACTAAACATTTCTTCCAGCAGTGTCCAATTTGTTAGAACAGATACAATTATAGTCATTTTTCTTTTGTTTTGCCCCAATATAAACTTCCATATCTCAGTAACCAACTGAATGAAAATTATGAGATTTAGTATATAACCTTATCATTATGTCCACCCAACAAAAATATTTTTGTTCTGGAGATTTTACAGCAGATTTCAAAGTTTGTTTATATGCGGTATATAATTTACGGGTCTGAGATGAAATTCATAATTTTAAATGTATTACAGCGTAGCCAGACAATCAGCGCTCAGTGTTGAATATTGTACGTTTTTTCACGGGATTGGCCTTATGCCAACTCCCCGCGTTGTTTAAACTAGATAATCCTAGATATAAAATCCAAAATTTTTATACTTTTAGGAGTCTCCGTGGTGAAGTAGTCAAGCCGTCTGACTCGGGCTCCGAAGGTTGTATGTTCAATTCGGGGCCGCGTCCTTCATTTCACGAGAGCATGTTTTCGGAGACTCCCGAGGGTCATCGCTGGAGGTACGGAGTTCGCGCTTTGTGCGACGCTTTCCGGGCTGCGGAAAGAAACTGAGCCATATGGGATAAAAACCCGGTGCAATGCAGTCGACCCTGTCGATTTTAAGCTACTTCTTTCATTGCATCCACCCCCATACGAATTCGGATACGCCCTGTGTGTCATCTGAATTGGCGGGGCTTTCATTAATATAAACATAAATTTGTTAGCGAGAAATCACTAGTTTTTCATCAAAACATCAAAGAAATGTGGCCGCTTTCGATGATTTAAGTTGTTTTTGGACCTATCAAAGACATATTCCTTGGGTGGGGGAAAATATAAGACGGCTGGAAAAATATCATAACGATGCAACAGACAGTTTTCAAAATAATTGATCGTGAATGAAGGCATTCTTTTCGGGACATACTATAAAGCTTTCAGTTTGCATTGTCTAGTGCAGTGGTTCTCAACTGGTGGGGAAACCCGACCACATAAAACGCGATCGCCCCCCTTTCTTGAATTAGTATGAGCGTGTGGTTGCGCGCGCGCGCGTGTGTGTGTGTATGTGTGTGTGTATATATATATATATATATATATATATATATATATATATATATATATATATATATATATATATATATATATATATATATATATGTTGCTTTCCGTGTCGAAGGTGTTATGGACGCCGTTCGTAATCCCGCTTACTCGCGTTCGAAACAATGATGCGCCGATTTGTCAGCAGACCGCGTTGCGCTGGGTTTTATGATATATATATAAATGGGAATATTCTTCAACAAGTGAATAGGTACAATTATCATCGTAACAGTCATAACATCTGATGGGAGATGCCTTGAAGAGATTAGAACAATAATCGCCATGGCAAAAGTAGCCTTTAGCAAGATGAAAAAAATACTGACCAATAAAAAGAAGTCAATTGAAACGAGAAAAAGAGTGTTGAGATGCTACATAGAACCTGTACTTTTATATGGATGTGAAGCTTGGACAAGGAGCAGTTAGACTGAAAAACATCTGATGGCTGTAGAAATGTGGTTTCTGAGGCAAATGCAAAGAATAACTATGGACAGCCAGAAAGACCAATGAACAAGTCCTCCAAGAAACAAATGAAGATCGCAAACTGATTAGAGACATTAGACGTAGACAGTCACAATTTTTTTGGGCATGTTATGAGAAGAAATGATTTGGAGAACTTGGTGACAACTGGTAAGATCGAGGGGAACAGACCAAGGGGAAGACCTAGAGGCAAGTACCTGGATGGCTTGGCCTTGTGGCATGCTCTAGACAGAAACACGGAGCTGATCCACGACTCTGGTGGTCGAGTGGGATGGCAGAACATGACCGCCCACGCTTACCGGCATGGCACATGATGGATATATAATATATATATATATATATATATATATATATATATATATATATATATATATATATATATATATATATATATATATATATGGGTGTGTGTAAGGGGGGATGACAGATGGTGAAAGGGTGCATGAGCCAAACATGTTTGAGAAATACTGGTCTAGTGTGTCCTCAGCTCTCTACTTATCTCCTGTCCTTCATTAAGCATTGTTATCAAATGTTTTGTAATGCAAATATTACTGTGTGTATTACAGGCTGGGAACCATCTGTAGCCAATCTTCATCACAGCGTATCTCAGCCATGAAGTCCATCACTGAAGCAAAGAACGCATTCTTTCTCAATGGAGCTCTGATAATTGTGTTTGGGAGTCTTTTAGTCTCAATGGCATGGGTTATGTATGCCTATTTTGTCTACATTCGCTGTGATCCTTTCCAGGTAGGTTGTGATGTTATAGATCGGTAGATGATCTCATTCGAAATGCTTCTCATTTTAAACAGCTGTGTCGTCGGTTACACAGAAATAGTGAAAATGCTCTGTGTATCTAATCTTGAGAGAAACATGTTTTATTTAAAAACCCGACGAGCTGTCGTGTCTACCCATCCTAAAATGGGTATCAGAAAATGATCTGGGAGTATAAGGCCACCGATATGATATTGATCACATCACCCGTTGAGTTAAGAGTTGTGAGTTATGAGCCGAGAACCGACATCACTGCACTCAGGGCATTGCCACACCCGCTCTGTACCCTCGTTCAACAGCCAGCAAAGAACCATACTATTTATCGTTTCATCTGCCATCTGATTGAAAGTTCTGATTTTCCCTCTCAGTTGTGAGATTCGTCCAGAACCCCTGCCGATCGCCGCCATATCATCCTCTCCACTTATGGGATCTCAGTCTGTTCCACGGCTTTCTCCACCTGCCCCACAGTAGCCCAACCACCTCTCCCTTGTCCATAGGTAATCTACCACCAACAGATGCATTCCCTGAGAACCTATCAGCCTGTTCGTTCCCCCGCCCACCCGCATGACCATAGGAGAAAATCCATACAATTCTCACAATCTGAGAAATCATCAGCACAGTTAAGGAATTAAAGTTCCAAACTCTAACTAATGTTCCGGTACACCATGTTTGATTCATTAATGGCACTAAACCAAATGTATGTCACAGTTCGTCCGTCCGTCCGTCCGTTTTCCGAAAAAAAAAGAAACTTTCCACCGAGTGAACCGGCCTCTGAGGCGTTGGTTATTGTTTGGGTGGTTCATATTGCGGTATGAATTGTTGCCTTGTTTTTGCGCTTGGGAACGATGTATGCCACCCTGTCAGGTATTCTCCATTCCGTTGTCTTTCATTCTTCTTCTCGACGTCGGCATCCTTATTCTCCTTCCCATTGTCCATTCTGCCTTCCTTCGTCGCCGACATCTTCGATGTTTGTTCCATTGCCACTGGATGTGCCTGTCCCTACATTTTACTTACTTACTTTCCTATTTATTGGTTCTTTATTTATGTTATTGTTAGTTTGATTTGCTGATTATCCTATGTACATATACATATGTCAACATATAGATGGTTTTTTTTTTTTTTTTTTTAATAGTTATATCTATATGTGCCTATATACATATGTACATACTTGTCAACTATCTTGTCTATTCATTTTTCATTTCTTTGCCTAGTGTGTCTCCGGTTACTCTTGATGTTGGTTTGTTATTTTGTTATTTTCTTGGTTATCTCCCTCTCTGTTTACATTTTTTGTTTACATATCTTTTTTTGTTCTTGCTATGAATTGGGTGACCAGTTTTTGTAGTTCCTTGTCTCCTTCTGTTTGTAGGCATTCTTTCATGGTCATCATTCTATCTCTTGTTCGAAAGTATTCTTTTAGTTCCTGCCGTTCCTGGTCGTATATTGCGCACGATACTAAGTAGTGTTCTATAGTGCTATCTACCATGCATTCTGCGCAGGCTGTGTCATTTGTTTTATCTTTCCAATATCCTACTCTCATTCGCCACAGTTTCTTATATGTTGGAATTTTCGTATTGTTTTTAACTTGGCTTCTCATGCTGGGTTCTTTTAGGGTGTGATATGCATGCCTTCCACTATCGCTGTCTCTCCATTGTTGTCTCCACTTTTTCAAGACGTGTTGTTTGATCATATTTTTTGCCTCTGTTACGCTAAGACCCGTGTTTACTACATTTCGGCTGGTTGTTCCGCGTTTTGCAGCTCTGTCTGCGGTCTCATTGCCTGTTATGCCTCTATGAGCCGGTATCCATGCTATTGTCACTTGGCATCCCATGTAATTTAGGTTGGTTATTGCCGACAATATTTCTTCCTTCAGATCCGGTCTGTTTCCTTTAGTATAGCTACCGAGTGCCTGAACTGCAGATAATGAATCCGTTAGTATTGTTAGTCTTATTGTGGGTTTCTCTGTCGCTATTTCCAGCCCTTTCATAATTCCTACCAGTTCTGCCGTGTAAACCGATGTGTTGTCCGTTACTTTGAAGTTCTTTTTAAGTTTGTAGTCTGGCATAGCATCTATATATAGTGTTCAGAATGTCCCCTTAAGGCTACGCTAAATGTTCCTGAGGCATCCTGAACTATACAAAGGTGATGTTCTTGAAGTCTTGCGTTTAAAGAAGTAAGTACTCTCGGGTAGGTTCTACGTGGGTTGAAAATAAAGGGGGTATCTCGTCTTTCTATAGTCCCGGACAACACAGACTGTACTGACAGGTACTTAGCTGTTCATTCCTGGGCTGTAGGGTTGTGGCATAGGTGAAGCAGTTGTTTCACTACGATGCTGTTCCTCCGGATTAACCACCATCAGCATACAGATCTCAACCCAGTTTATGCATTCACATAACCATCACCCTTGAGAAATAGGACCAAAAACCATATAGCTATCTCACCTAAGAGCTGGTTTAGGGGGAAAATATAAGCGAAGAGAGAAGGGATCCTTTTTTTAGCTCAGGGTAGTCCAACCTGGCCATCCTGTGTGCCTGATGTTATTCTTTAATCTCAGTTGGAGGTGTCCACCTCACCTACTGGCACGACATGTCCTCTTCCTTCAGGCGTTCTGCAGGCTAGTCCTTCTCTTGTCCGTAGAACGATATGAGTCCACTGCCTTGTCAATGCTTTCCTTCTTCCGGGAAAATACGCGCCTAACCTTTCATCATTTTCCCATATTCCCATATTCCCATAATTCCCATATACATCAATACACATCTAAAATCTTACAGGGTAGGTTTTAGAAAAGTATCATTCACAAAAACATGACTAAAGCATCAAAAGATTCATTAAGAATTCTTCTCTAAATCAAGAAAATCTTCTCTATCTTCTGAGCTTGTCTCTAGATTATATATATATATATATATATATATATATATATATATATATATATATATATATATATATATATATATATATATATATATATTCCTTATCACAAAGAACAAGTGATCTCTATAGAAGACATCTTTCTGTTAACCGTATCGATTTATAGGAGTAGAGGCATTTTAATTATTAATTACCTTTACTCCACAGGACAATTATTATATCCACACACAAATGAAACATGTCTGCTTTCTGGCTCACATGGTAAACGACTGGGACGTTAAGTTTCCGCTGTACTTTATTTATCTCCTCCTACACCGCTTTGTCTTCCACACTCCTTACCAAGAACTTCCCTCGTCGTGACAATGACTCATTCCACCAGCACCCATCAAAATTACCGATAACAAATCCTGGTTATCTTTCTAGTTTTCTTTGTTGCGGGCACCTAGTTTTTCCCGGTAATGAAACATCAACCGCGCACTCTGACCTATGCAAACAGCCAGATACTGCAGCCCTTGATTGATAAAAAGAAGATTGCTCTCTTAAGAAACAAGGACAGACCAACGCGTAACACTCTGAGTGAGCTGAAGCAAGCGAGGAAGGATGTACAAAAGGCTGCCAGGCAGTGTGCGAATGACTATTGGATCAAGTTATGTGAGTCCATTCAAATCGCAAGTGATAAGGGAAACATCAGAAGCATGTATGAAGGGATAAAGAACGCCTGTGGTCCAATGATCAAAAGAAGTGCACCGCTGAAAACCTTGACTGGAGAAATCATCACTGATAAGAAACAGCAGATGGATAGATGGGTCGAGCACTATTTAGAGCTTTACTCAAGTGAGACCAAGCTGGCGGATGATGCCCTCAACGCCATAGAGGCCCTGCCAACTCTTGACCACCTGGACACACTTCCCACTATAACAGAAGTTAAGTGTGCTATAAATGAGCTTGCATCTGGCAAGGCTCCAGGTAAGGATGGGATTCCAATAGAGGTGATCAGGAGTGGGCAAGACACCCTCGCTCTACAGATCCACCAGCTAATAGAGCTATGCTGGCGAGAAGGACAAGTCCCACAGGATTTTAAAGATTCAAACATCATAACGCTGTACAAGAACAAGGGAGATCGGAGCGACTGCAACAACTATAGGGGTATCTCACTTCTGTGTATTGTTGGGAAAGTATTTGCCAGAATTGTCCTGCGCAGACTTTAAGTCCTGGGAGATCAAGTCTACCCCGAATCACAGTGCGGCTTCCGTCAGAATCGGTCTACCATTGATATATTTTCATTGCGACAGATGCAAGAAAAATGCCGGGAACAAAATCAGCCACTGTTTATTGCCTTCATCGACCTCACAAAGGCTTTCGATTTGGTCAGTCGTGAGGGTCTGTTCAAAGCACTAAAGAAGATTGGCTGTCCACCAACTCTTCTGTCCATTGTGGAATCGTTCCACACAGGCATGAAGGGTATAATCAAGTTTGATGGCTCAACTTCAGAAGAGTTTGAAATCAAGAGTGGAGTTAAGCAAGGTTGTGTACTAGTCCCCACCCTCTTTTGGGATATACTTTTTACTTCTACTGAAATATGCCTTTCGTGATCAGGATGACGGTATATACATTCACTCACGCTCAGATGGTGGCCTCTATAATGCTCAGAGATTGAAGGCCAAGACCAAAATTAGCAGGGTACTAATCAGAGAGTTGCTTTTTGCGGATGATGCTGCGATTACGACCCACTCTGAGGAAGAATTACAACATCTACTATCTGCATTCTCCAATGCTTGTTCTGAATTTGGTTTAACAATTAACAAAAAGAAGACACAGATTATGTCACAAGGTGCACATGGTGTACCATCAATCTTTATTGACGACGCCGAACTGGAGATAGTAGACCATTTTACATATCTTGGATCAGAGGTAAATAGCAAATTATCCCTCGATCAGGAAATCAACATCAGGATTGGCAAGGCAGCAACAACAATGAACATGTTAGCAAAAAGAGTCTGGGAGAACAGGAAGCTTACTGCCAAAACAAAAGTCCTCGTCTACCAAGCCTGTGTCCTTAGTACTCTTCTTTATGGCAGTGAAACCTGGACAACTTACTCACGCCAAGAGAAACGTTTAAACAGCTTTCATATGCGGTGTCTGCGAAGAATACTTGGTATTAAGTGGCAAGACAAAATCACAAATACTGAAGTATTGGAAAGATCAGGTTGTGTGACGGTGTATTCCATGCTCAGTCTTCGTAGACTTAGATGGATAGGACACGTTAGGAGGATGGATGATGGTAGAATACCAAAGGACATCTTTTTTGGTGAATTACAGACGGGTAGGAGATCTCAGGGTCGGCCTCTACTACGATACAAAGATGTGTGTAAGCGGGACATGATTGATACAGACATTGATAATGCACAATGGGAGCACGTCGCCGCTGAACGTGTTGCATGGAGGGCAACTATCAGAAATGGAATAAAGACAAAGGAGAAAATGATTGCAGATAAAGCACACACAGAGCGTGAGAGACGTAAGAAGGTGCAAAATGGTGGAAATGACCATGTTTTCACATGCACCTACTGTGGGCAAACAATTGCAGCAAGAATTGGCCTTCCAGCCACACTCGCCACCGCCATGGATCATAGTTATTGCCATATGACAGTTATTAAGCCTTTTTGAAGCACAATGTACCAAACTATCGTCTGTCAAGACGGAAAGGTGCCAATGCAATACAATGTTTATATTCTTGGCCTATTTTTTAAAATCTCTCTCATTGTTAATTAGCTATAGAGAGAAAGAAGAGATCAGGCAACCCAAAACAAAGCCTGTCTTACTCCTTGCTTTATCTGTTCATAATTACCTTCTTTGTTTCCCCTTTAAGTAGCTGCTATTTGTGTTCATTAAATGTGTTGTTGTTGTTGTCGTTTTTGTTGTTGTCGTCGTCGTCGTAGTTGTGTTGTTGTTGTTGTTGTTGTTGTTGTTGTTGTTGTTGTTGTTGTTGTTGTTGTTGTTGTTGTTGTTGTTGTTGTTGTTGTTGTTGTTGTTGTTGTGGACTCTTAGCTATAATTGTTACTGTTCCAACAAAACTTCATAACGTTTCACTTCAACATCATCAGTTGCCTTGTCGACTTGCATGGGCGATCATGCTTCTGCACATCCCGCGATCTCTGTCAGCATGTATTATTCTTGCGCTGAAGCCATTTCGTGCCATGGCACACGACTGTCAAATATTCTCTTTTGCTCTCTTTCTCTGCCTATTTCCACAATGTTTTCCAGTTGTCACAATATATTCCATTGTTCCTTTCTCATAATGTGGCCTAAAATTATTGCACTTATTGGTGGTTGTAGTACGTTGTCTTCGTGACTTGGACTCTTTAAAACCGTTTAGAATATTCTGTTTGACTGTTCGGTGAATTGTCAGCATTCTTGTGTAAAACCACTTCTCTCAATCTAGAAGTTATAATTCTAGCTTGTTTACTTGGTGTACAGGAGTGACAGCCATATGTGAAAACTGGTTCCGTGTATCATGCAAGAATTCTGCTCTAGCTTTCACTTTATCCAGTTCTTTGGTTTAGCATATACAGCACACGTGTATGTTATTCTAAGTCTCTCTTCGTCTATGAATAAGTGAACAATTCAACACATAGTGTCTCCGTAGCGGACGTGGTCAAACTGTCTGACTCGAAGGTTATTGGAAAGAGACTGAGCCATATGGGGGGAAAAATATGTGCAATGAAGTCGACCCTGTCGAATTTTAAGCGACGTTTTTTTTTTTACAAAGAGTGTCTGGGAGAAGAGAAAGCTTACTGTCAAAACAAAAATCATGGGATGTCAAGAATGAGTCTTCAGTACTCTTCTTTATGGCAGTGAAGTCTGGTCTAATTACTCACACTAAAAGAAACATTTGAACAGCTTTCACATGTTGTGTCTGTGAAGAATAATTGGTTTTAAGCGGCAAGATAAGATCTTTCTTCCTACAGATGCCTACAGATCTTTCTTCCTTGCACAGTGAAAATATTTTCAGAAATGTAGAAGATATAAATGGAATCATCATAGAGGGACGAAACATCAATAACATAGATATGCAGATGCTTCAGTATTGATTGCAGACAATAAGCAGGACCTCCAACGATGCAGTTGTTGCAAACAGTGAACAAACAGGCTTAAATTAATTTGTAAGAAGACACAAATTATGGTCGTCACTGGGAAGGAGGAAATACAAGAAATGGGAATATTCTTCAAACACGTGAAATAGTACAATTATCTCGGAACAGTCATAACTTCTGAATGGGATATGCCTTGAAGAGATTAGAACAAGAATCGCCATGGCAAAAGTAGCCTTTTGCAAGATGGAAAACGTACTGACCAATAAAAAGATGTCATTTGCAACGAAAAACAAGAAAGAGTATAAGGTGCTACATAGAACCGGTTTTTTTTTTTTTATGCATGTGAATCGTGGACAATGAGCAAATAGGCAGAAAAACATCTTATGGCTCTGCAGGTGGGGTGTGTGAGGAAAATAAATAGAATACCATGGACAGACAGACAAACCAATGACCAAGTCATACAAGAAACAAATGAAAATCGTAAACTGACTAGAGAAATTATACGTAGACAGTCACACTTGTTTGGTCACGATATGAGAAGAAATAAATTGGAGAACTTGGTGACAACTGGCAAGATCGAGGGGAAGAGAATAAGGGAAGGGCAGAGAAGTAAATACCTTGATGTCTTGGCCACGATGTATGGTCAAGACGAGAACACAGAGCTGATCCACGACTCTGGTGATCGATCGAGCCATAGGCCCCCACTTTAAGAGGATCGACCCCGTCGTTCCACTTCTACGCAGAAGCTGTCTATGTCGTTCGTTCTTTCTTCTTAGAGACCGGATGGCGGGTGAGGAAGTCTAACCCGTCAATATTGTATAGAATACTTTTACCACATTAGGTGGGGTGACAAGCTATTCAGTATCACGGGTGATCAACGCCTACTCCGCTACTGCGATCGGGCATCTCGCAGTGTCTTGCGGAACAGAGCTCGACTCTGTATGGAGTGTGACGAGTTCACCTTGGGTAGCGAGAGTGAACCACACCCTAGGTGTCTCTGGCACTCCCGTGTATTCTAGCCCCAGGGGTTGGATGAGCAGATACACCTTTTTCCTCTGTGGTTGATCTCATATTAGTTAATTACGTCTACAAGCCCCTCCAGATTCTAGACCCCCACTAACTACCTACACCTGTGGAACAATGAACACTGAGGCATCGTCCGAGACCACACTCAATCATTATACAAAGAGCAAGTCAACTTACATAAAGTTTATTCTACCCTTGAGAATATAGAACTGAAATGAACATCCTGATAGAAGAATCTATTTACACAAATAGAAGATAGAGTAGAGATAGACTCAGAGATGTAGGTATCTTCATCGAGTTGAGAAGTAGATTGGATGCAGATGTCCCGTCCAGTCGGTCCGCCACTCACCCGGCTTCCTTCCAGTGAGATGACTAGAACCTTGGAGACCACTCTGTCTCCAGAGCGTAGATCCACAACACTAGAGTCACTGCTGGACCACACTTCACTGGACCAACTGCATCTCTATCACTCCCACGGAGTCACTGTTAATACACTTCTCGAACAATACCAGTTGGGAGACAATCCGCCTGGAATTGCTCCAAGTATTAGTCACTTCGATGAACTTAAACACTGACCAAGCTAATGGTCTATCAATCAGAACACAGTCTTACTGCAGAACCGCTATGGTATTGACCAAGTTAATTGTCCCTTTATCACAGCACCGGAACATGAATGGAAAAGTGTCACAGACCAATTCAATGGTCTCCTACAGTCACACTGCTGGTAGAATCAGATATGGCTACTAAAATGTTACTGAGTTCTTGGATAACACAGTTGATAATCTTGATACTGCAACAGTACATTAATAGAATCAGACATCTATTTCACAGCAACAATTCAGGTTGGACTATAATCCCATAGTCCCTTCCACCGGGTTACCTTGACACATGTCACTACTTGGTGAAGTTCTTCTCAAGACCTGCCACTAGAGCTGTCCAAAGAACCATTCAAGTGTCTGAAGATCAGTTACTTCTGCGTTTAGGCAGAACCCCCGTCACTAGACGGACCGGCGTTCCCTGTCGTTGAGCATGATTACTCAACATGCTGAACTGTTCATCACAAAACAGAGTGTCGTCTATTTATCAGAACAATCACAAACCAACACTTCTCACACGGGCACCTTCAGGGTGGTTGTATGTCTTGAGGCAACCTTCACTCATGGTGAATCAATATTGGGTACCTGATGTGGTTGAGTCTGGCGTGATAAGAAAAGAACTGAACCCTTCGCTCTGTCACACGAAGTGGTTTCCTGCCAATCAACATTATAGTTGACTGGTTCCTCAACAGGCAAACTCCTGAAAAGGAAGAGCGACCGGTGAGAGTATACTGGCCCAAACATAAGTCCACATGCATCCTACCAATAACTACTCAACTCTCAGTCATGCTACTTAGTTATGCATATAACTAAAGCATTATCTCTATATGGAGAGTAGTATAGCATGGGTTTGCAAATGTCAGCTGGCCTCACAGAACAGCCCGTCAAACAGAGCAAGAAATCAGAATGACGAGTCTGATCTTTGGTCTCACCTCTCCCTAATCATCTACCAGTTGTCGCTAACGTCAGTAGTGATACAAGGCTGTTATTATAGTTCTAAGTTAATCGAACTAAACATAGGTAAAGAGTCCCTAGACTCGGTCCTAACATCATCAATGTACATTAAGAAACATAAGCTGGATCAATATCCCATCCCTCGGGATATAGGAACTAGGACATGATCACATCCACTATGTACACAAGCCTGTTTGCTGGTGGGACCACCTGCCCCTGCCCTAGCAAACTCTTCTTATCAGACTCTGCCTTAGAGTCAAGAAGCCTTCTTGAGAATACATGTTCCCCACATGTTCCAAGGGAAATCTTCCAGTTCTGTCCTCCCCAAGTGGGTTAGCCTTGGCATGGATGGAACTTCATCGTTGGCTTGGCCTACCAACACATACTTTCATAACTTGCTTTACCTCCCCCATATTCTATATTTCCCCAGTCTCATGCAGCCTCCTAGCATCCTTCCATACTTCCAGCACCTGAGCATTCACTCGCACTAGCGCCAGTCACGAAAGAGACAGGATAGCTGAGACAAGATTTCAGAACGCACATTATATCGCGACGGCACGCAGTGTTATCTCGCGACGACCTATTCGGCGTTCGGACTTACTCCAGGAAGTATCACATGCCATGATCTAATAATATATGCACACAATGTCCCATCATATATATATATATAAATATAGCACCAAAGCAACTTACCGTGACACAGAAATCCGCTGTTCCACACAATGAATTCACTATTAAGTTATTACACCATAGTTATATCATTCCTGGTGGCACAGAACTAAGTTCTTCCTTTACTTAGTAACTAAGCACAATTTTGTCTGAAACTCCACCTACCAACTTACCTGGTTTTCTAACCGTTCTTCGGGCATCAGCAACTGACTGAACTAATCTAGGTTTCCAGCCGGCACAAGTAACTAGGTTTTATTCTAACACAGCAACCTAATAGATGTAACGATTGTCAAAATATGGTACACACATTTGGAACCCAAATCGCCTACAACACAATACGGCGTTTCTAACAGCTGTTTCGCGAGCACACGGTAAACAAACACGATTCGCCATCAACTGCGTTATCGATCGGTTTGCTAATTAGTATGCAATGACATCCGCATAGGTAATGAGGTTAGAACAATGGCGTGTGGAACACACGTACAAAGTTAAATGATTTAAACAATTATCTACCTGTATTGGACAACCAGACCTCCAGACAGCTCCGAACTGTTTCAAGGGCTTCTCATCTTCCTTGATCTTACAGTCAGCCGAATAATGGTTGAGGGGAGACGCACACAAAACGGCTCACATTCGGCCTGCGTCTATTCTGTGGCAACGACAGTAAGTGAATGACTGATTTAGCCACATTCCCGCTTCGTGCCAACTCAATGCGCACTAGAAGCGAGTGCTTCTCGAGAAAAGATACTTTCTCGGGAAAACCGTCATTCCCCGCCTAGAGTTTCTAGATCTCTCTGCACGAGAATTTAGAGCGATACCCTACATCACGGGTTACTCGAATTTCGGTGTTTCGAGAATATTCTAGATCGTAAGTCCTTCATCGGCTTCCCTCAGTCTATTCTTAGCTGGGAAAGTCCCCGATGACGCGCCAAAATAGTGCGGAATCTTGACGACCCAAGACAGATAATCGCGTTTTGTCACATAGGCCCCCACTTTAAGAGGATCGACCCCGTCGTTCCACTTCTACGCAGAAGCTGTCTATGTCGTTCGTTCTTTCTTCTTAGAGACCGGATGGCGGGTGAGGAAGTCTAACCCGTCAATATTGTATAGAATACTTTTACCACATTAGGTGGGGTGACAAGCTATTCAGTATCACGGGGTGATCAACGCCTACTCCGCTACTGCGATCGGGCATCTCGCAGTGTCTTGCGGAACAGAGCTCCCGTCTCGATCTGATTTAACGATCGTTCCTGCCAGAGTTTACTGGACTTCTGCAACTCCAGCTTCCCCTTTCGAGGACCCAGCTGGATTGCAGTCGGTCGGATTGAGGGACCAAGGGTCTGTGTCTGTTCTGACAGAACCCACCTCTTCCGACCACGGTTCTCAGTGTAGTTAGCACTGCGGGTGTTCCTTTGGCCGGTCATGTTCCCCCGAAGCACCGGGCTGAACCGAAGAAGGTACCTGCACATACATATAGGACTGCCTATGGTGTGACAGGCTTTCCGCTACCTGACCTGAACCCCGAACCGTTCTCTTCAGCGAATCTCTGCGCCCTTGGGCTGGTAGACCTATCATCGGGCTTCCCCTCATAGCGCATGAGGAGACTGGAATGGAAAGTAGAAGACTTTCCCAGGATCACCACTCCATAGTGCTTGTGGAGCCCCACTTTATCCACTAGGAATGGGCCCTGCCACCCGAGTTCGAATTCGTTCCCCTCGATTGGGAGGAGTACTAGAACTCGGTCTCCAACCTCTAAGGATATCTTCGTCTTCGTCCGTTTCTCAAGTGTGCATTTACGGCACTCAGGACAAGACCTAATATACCTGCGCACGTTCGCCTGTCATTCCCGGCCACCAATAGTACCGGGATAGACATTTACTGGTTGTCCTACAGTCAGATGTCCGGTTGGGGACCTGACATGTACCGTTCGCAAGCAGATTAGCTCTGAAGCTCTCAGGAACCAACTTACGATCCCTCTGCCTTCTCTCTGATCCGGTCTGAATAACGGTGTAGGTTATCAGAGTTGAACTTACCCTGAATTAACGGGTTTTATTTTTGGGCAACCGTTCTGAACAAGGACACTCCGTCGCATCCTTGCTCCGAGCATTACTCATTCATCGGGTGAGTATTCCGGAGACTTACCTTTTCGAGACCCTCTTCCTCTGTACCTCTGACCTGCCCTAGACGTATGGATGCTAGGGTGTTCTGGTTCACCCAGAAACACGTACTCCGGCAAGAATTAGGGATAGAGAGGATCCGGTACGACTGCCGCTGAATGCGTCCAGTAACGTACTTGCTCCGAATCTCCACATGGACAATCGGGCAACGTAACGCTACAGCACTCCTACTGGCTGGCTGTATCTCCGTCATCTCCCCGGTGAGTTGCTCTGGGCCTGTCAGGTGGGATGCAATTACACATGAAAATTGCAATCCTGTGTCGTAGAGGCACAACACCTGTTGCCCATTCACTTCTACTTCCTCAACCACTGGAGGTCGCTCTGGTTCTCCATTCCCATCAACCGTCTTCACTTTTCCTGCAAGGGTCTATCCCTAACCTCTGCAAGACAAGCAAAGTGAAAGTCCTTGGGCTTACTCCTACACTCACTCGTATTGTGAGTGCTGGACTTGCAGAATTTGCACCATCGTTCACTCCACTTCCTCTTTGGAGCACTAGGTGGGCTATTCTTACCTTGGTTGACGTTAGAGATCTTCTCTAAAGAGTTTACCTGTTTCTTGGGTTCATTTGAACCTTTGGTCTTCTTCTTTGCCTTACCTTGATCCTTATCTTTCGATCTCGGATCTGTTGGACTGGTATCCCCAGTCTCGCCATAGACTTCAACGTATCTTTCGGCTAACTTGGTGACTATATCCAATCTCTCAGCCCATTCTCACCTAAGAAGTTTCGCAAGGGTTTAGACATTTGCATTCGCATCTGATCTACAACCATCAACTCACGCAAACTTTCATACTCCTCTTTAATCCGGCCAAGGCCATCCACTTAAGAAGGTATGAGTTCAATCTCACACTGTATGATGAAAACAGTTCACCAGGTTCTCGCTTCGCAGTCCGAAACTTCCTTCGGTATGAGTGCGCTGTGATCTCGAATCTCTTCAAGAGAGCCGCTTTTCAGAGCCGGGTAATCATTCTGTAGACCCGGTGGCAAGCGTGCATACACCTCATAACTTTCGGCACGGAGTCCTGGGAGAGTTTTAAACACCATTTCTGTTTGTCTAGTCCCATTGCAATAGCCATGGCTTCATACTTTTCTAAGTATTGGTCTATCCGCTCCTTCTCGGGTTCGAACGGCTGTAAAGGCCATTTCATAGCCTGGTAGTCACGTCTACTGGTTGACTCTGAGCCAGGAGGTACACCTCCCTCCCATAGCTCCATCAGTTACACCTGTAGCAGGCACTTGTGCCTCAAGTAGCTTCATTCGATACTCATGGTCACGTTTTTCTTTCGCGGCTTCCAACTCAAGCCGTTTCATCTCAGTATCAGCCGCTATCCTCTTTTCCTTCAAGAGCCACTTTACTGGCTTCCAGTTCTCTTTTCTGCTCTCCTCCTCTCTCTTTCCTCTTGGCGAAAATTTCTTTCCACCTCTTGCCACATAGGATTCAAAGCATCTCCCTCTAGACCAGACTTACGTCCAGTTTCCTGAACTTTGTCTAAGTCTAACTCTTGGGTAGACATGTTGACTATGATATGTGGGTACTCAAGTATGTGTGGGTGAAGCAATACAATGAATCAATAATCAATAGTACTAAACTATTCACCACAACACAAATGTCTGTCAGACAGTTAGGAGATAGGTAGAAGTAGTAGAATCTTATGTAGACTGAAGTAGAGGATAAAGACTAAGTCCCTATCACTATGTGAGAGGTCTACAACACACAGAGATCTTGGAATAATCCCGGACGGGCCCCCACTCTGTATGGAGTGTGACGAGTTCACCTTGGGTAGCGAGAGTGAACCACACCCTAGGTGTCTCTGGCACTCCCGTGTATTCTAGCCCCAGGGGTTGGATGAGCAGATACACCTTTTTCCTCTGTGGTTGATCTCATATTAGTTAATTACGTCTACAAGCCCCTCCAGATTCTAGACCCCCACTAACTACCTACACCTGTGGAACAATGAACACTGAGGCATCGTCCGAGACCACACTCAATCATTATACAAAGAGCAAGTCAACGTACATAAAGTTTATTCTACCCTTGAGAATATAGAACTGAAATGAACATCCTGATAGAAGAATCTATTTACACAAATAGAAGATAGAGTAGAGATAGACTCAGAGATGTAGGTATCTTCATCGAGTTGAGAAGTAGATTGGATGCAGATGTCCCGTCCAGTCGGTCCGCCACTCACCCGGCTTCCTTCCAGTGAGATGACTAGAACCTTGGAGACCACTCTGTCTCCAGAGCGTAGATCCACAACACTAGAGTCACTGCTGGACCACACTTCACTGGACCAACTGCATCTCTATCACTCCCACGGAGTCACTGTTAATACACTTCTCGAACAATACCAGTTGGGAGACAATCCGCCTGGAATTGCTCCAAGTATTAGTCACTTCGATGAACTTAAACACTGACCAAGCTAATGGTCTATCAATCAGAACACAGTCTTACTGCAGAACCGCTATGGTATTGACCAAGTTAATGGTCCCTTTATCACAGCACCGGAACATGAATGGAAAAGTGTCACAGACCAATTCAATGGTCTCCTACAGTCACACTGCTTGTAGAATCAGATATGGCTACTAAAATGTTACTGAGTTCTTGGATAACACAGTTGATAATCTTGATACTGCAACAGTACATTAATAGAATCAGACATCTATTTCACAGCAACAATTCAGGTTGGACTATAATCCCATAGTCCCTTCCACCGGGTTACCTTGGACACATGTCACTACTTGGTGAAGTTCTTCTCAAGACCTGCCACTAGAGCTGTCCAAAGAACCATTCAAGTGTCTGAAGATCAGTTACTTCTGCGTTTAGGCAGAACCCCCGTCACTAGACGGACCGGCGTTCCCTGTCGTTGAGCATGATTACTCAACATGCTGAACTGTTCATCACAAAACAGAGTGTCGTCTATTTATCAGAACAATCACAAACCAACACTTCTCACACGGGCACCTTCAGGGTGGTTGTATGTCTTGAGGCAACCTTCACTCATGGTGAATCAATATTGGGTACCTGATGTGGTTGAGTCTGGCGTGATAAGAAAAGAACTGAACCCTTCGCTCTGTCACACGAAGTGGTTTCCTGCCATCAACATTATAGTTGACTGGTTCCTCAACAGGCAAACTCCTGAAAAGGAAGAGCGACCGGTGAGAGTATACTGGCCCAAACATAAGTCCACATGCATCCTACCAATAACTACTCAACTCTCAGTCATGCTACTTAGTTATGCATATAACTAAAGCATTATCTCTATATGGAGAGTAGTATAGCATGGGTTTGCAAATGTCAGCTGGCCTCACAGAACAGCCCGTCAAACAGAGCAAGAAATCAGAATGACGAGTCTGATCTTTGGTCTCACCTCTCCCTAATCATCTACCAGTTGTCGCTAACGTCAGTAGTGATACAAGGCTGTTATTATAGTTCTAAGTTAATCGAACTAAACATAGGTAAAGAGTCCCTAGACTCGGTCCTAACATCATCAATGTACATTAAGAAACATAAGCTGGATCAATATCCCATCCCTCGGGATATAGGAACAGGACATGATCACATCCACTATGTACACAAGCCTGTTTGCTGGTGGGACCACCTGCCCCTGCCCTAGCAAACTCTTCTTATCAGACTCTGCCTTAGAGTCAAGAAGCCTTCTTGAGAATACATGTTCCCCACATGTTCCAAGGGAAATCTTCCAGTTCTGTCCTCCCCACGTGGGTTAGCCTTGGCATGGATGGAACTTCATCGTTGGCTTGGCCTACCAACACATACTTTCATAACTTGCTTTTACCTCCCCCATATTCTATATTTCCCCAGTCTCATGCAGCCTCCTAGCATCCTTCCATACTTCCAGCACCTGAGCATTCACTCGCACTAGCGCCAGTACGAAAGAGACAGGATAGCTGAGACAAGATTTCAGAACGCACATTTATATCGCGACGGCACGCAGTGTTATCTCGCGACGACCTATTCGGCGTTCGGACTTACTCCAGGAAGTATCACATGCCATGATCTAATATATATGCACACAATGTCCCATCATATATATATATATATAAATATAGCACCAAAGCAACTTACCTTGACACAGAAATCCGCTGTTCCACACAATGAATTCACTATTAAGTTATTACACCATAGTTATATCATTCCTGGTGGCACAGAACTAAGTTCTTCCTTTACTTAGTAACTAAGCACAATTTTGTCTGAAACTCCACCTACCAACTTACCTGGTTTTCTAACCGTTCTTCGGGCATCAGCAACTGACTGAACTAATCTAGGTTTCCAGCCGGCACAAGTAACTAGGTTTTATTCTAACACAGCAACCTAATAGATGTAACGATTGTCAAAATATGGTACACACATTTGGAACCCAAATCGCCTACAACACAATACGGCGTTTCTAACAGCTGTTTCGCGAGCACACGGTAAACAAACACGATTCGCCATCAACTGCGTTATCGATCGGTTTGCTAATTAGTATGCAATGACATCCGCATAGGTAATGAGGTTAGAACAATGGCGTGTGGAACACACGTACAAAGTTAAATGATTTAAACAATTATCTACCTGTATTGGACAACCAGACCTCCAGACAGCTCCGAACTGTTTCAAGGGCTTCTCATCTTCCTTGATCTTACAGTCAGCCGAATAATGGTTGAGGGGAGACGCACACAAAACGGCTCACATTCGGCCTGCGTCTATTCTGTGGCAACGACAGTAAGTGAATGACTGATTTAGCCACATTCCCGCTTCGTGCCAACTCAATGCGCACTAGAAGCGAGTGCTTCTCGAGAAAAGATACTTTCTCGGGAAAACCGTCATTCCCCGCCTAGAGTTTCTAGATCTCTCTGCACGAGAATTTAGAGCGATACCCTACATCACGGGTTACTCGAATTTCGGTGTTTCGAGAATATTCTAGATCGTAAGTCCTTCATCGGCTTCCCTCAGTCTATTCTTAGCTGGGAAAGTCCCCGATGACGCGCCAAAATAGTGCGGAATCTTGACGACCCAAGACAGATAATCGCGTTTTGTCACAGTGGCGAAACACATATTAGACATATGGTGTCACATTTCTTTGACTAATCGACACTCCAGGATATTGTGATCATTGTCACACTGGTCGTGTTCATTTCCCGAAACTTTATCTGGTATCTTATTTTAGACTGCGTTGGCCTCGAAGCCCAGTTATATTTGTATACTTTCACTTTATTTATATTTGAAAAGTGCGACTTTATTTATAATTCTCTCCTATTTTTTTTTATGAATCGGAAACAAATAGGTATATTTAGCTCCTGCGAGAAGAAACGTACTAAACACAAACACGTTGCACATACCTTACAAGGAGATCCATCGTATACCGGAATACAGGTGAAAATCCAAAATCAGAAACAATCAATAAATATATGGAATGAAATAATAAAATAAAAAACACAACAAATGCGTACAATACGACACACAGGACGGCCGACGTTTCGATTCTCAGAATCTTTGTCAAGGACAGGACAACACAGATAGATAAAACAACGAAATACAAAAAAACAAAAAGCACAACTACTCGCTTCCCATGCTGGAGCAGAAATGGCAGCTTTAGCGTTTTCTTCTTTATTTTTTTTATAATTGCAAAGTTTTTGATAAGTTCACCAACATAAACCTTTGTCTATGCTAGACCCGTCACGTGGAAAATGTATGTGATGCCCCAGTTCTATTGAGATAGACATCCATGAGATCTAGAGAGAATCTATAGAGATCTATGCTAGACCCGTCACGTGGAAAATGTATGTGATGCCACCTTTCTATTGAGATAGAAATCTTTGAGATCTAGAGAGAATCTATAGAGATCTATGCTAGATAAGTCAAATGGAAAATGTATGTGATGCCACCTTTCTATTGAGATAGAAATCTTTGAGATCTAGAGAGAATCTATAGAGATCTATGCTAGACCCGTCACGTGGAAAATGTATGTGATGCCACCTTTCTATTGAGATAGAAATCTTTGAGATTTAGAGAGAATCTATAGAGATCTATGCTAGACCCGTCACGTGGAAAATGTATGTGATGCCCCAGTTCTATTGAGATAGATATCCATGAGATCTAGAGAGAATCTATAGAGATCTATGCTAGACCCGTCACGTGGAAAATGTATGTGATGCCACCTTTCTATTGAGATAGAAATCTTGAGATCTAGAGAGAATCTATAGAGATCTATGCTAGATAAGTCAAATGGAAAATGTATGTGATGCCACCTTTCTATTGAGATAGAAATCTTTGAGATCTAGAGAGAATCTATAGAGATCTATGCTAGACCCGTCACGTGGAAAATGTATGTGATGCCACCTTTCTATTGAGATAGAAATCTTTGAGATCTAGAGAGAATCTATAGAGATCTTTGCTAGACCCGTCACATGGAAAATATATGTGATGCCCCCTTTCTATCGATTCCCTAAGCACGTTCTTATTTTGCTTAATGGTTAGTCCAGGCTTTCTTTCAGCCATGGAGCTGAATATTAAAAGTTCTTCAATAGTCTGTGTTTCATGTTCAACAGGCCGGGATTATCAGTAACCCAAACCAATTGCCGCCTTATTTTGTGATGCATGCACTGACAGATTTGCCTGGAATGGGTGGGCTGTACTTAGCTATGGTATTCAGTGGCTCGTTGAGTACACTCTCATCGGGTAAGTAAACGGTGAAGGTTAAGATAAATACGATATTTTAATGCAACGTCTCATACTGGAGACGTGATTAATATTTAACATAAAGGAACCTTTTACACGCCTTGAGATGTGCTGGGTTAGTTAGTTAGATAGTTAGTTAGCTAGTTAGTTAGTTAGTTAGTTAGTTAGTTAGTTAGTTAGTTAGTTAGTTAGTTAGTCACCAATCATCATCATTGCATCTAATAGTCCATAAGTGCTCAGAACATATCCTCAGTATCTTCATCGATCAGGTGGACTAAAATGTTGACTTCTCATCCTTTACTTGAGGACATAAATTACAAGTACCTCAGAAGTCGCAGTGGGATTGCCTTATGGCGAGGGACACTGCTATTAGGTAAAGCTAATCCACACGTAAAAATAAGTCCATTGTACTGAACGGAGGAGCACGTATATGTTTGGTCTCAAAGCGAGAAAACACAAACTACAAATAAACGTACAATTCTCACTTTTTGTCATTTCTCTCCATTGATAAATATACCTAGAGAAATTAGACGAAGACAGTCAAAATTTTTGGGACATGTTATGAGAAGAAATGGTTTGGAGAACTTATTGACAACTGGCAAGATCGAGAGGAACAGACCAAGAGGAAGACCGAGAGGAAAATACCTGGATGGCTTGGCCACGTGGCATGGACGAGACAGGAATACTGAGCTGATTCACGACTCTGGTGATCGAGTGAAATGGCGAGTCATGACCGCCAACGCTTTCCGGCATGGCACATGATTGATTGATTGATATATTTGTATTATAGGTTGTCAGTATTTTTATTTTTATTCCATTCAGATATAAATTGTTTGTTTTATTTTAAGCGTGCATTAACTGTATTGGTTTGTCAATTCCCAACTGTATCGCTGACGGTAATATTGTATCGTTAACATGCCGATATACAGACATTTCTATTCCCCTCCAAATGCAAAGTGATCATATTGTCGCTTGTCACTGTTTTCCCTAGCATTCATTTATCAGTATTTTCTTAATGTGCTACCAAAGAAATGACACTCAGTGTGATGAATCCTTTGTTCAGAAATACTTTACAGTTTATACAACATTAAATCTGCTTGCTCTGTGTTGGTTATCGCTTTAGTGTCTTCCTGTAGGCTGTTACACTGTGTTGGTTATCGCTTTAGTGTCTTCCTGTAGGCTGTTACACTGTGTTGGTTATCGCTTTAGTGTCTTCCTGTAGGCTGTTACACTGTGTTGGTTATCGCTTTAGTGTCTTCCTGTAGGCTGTTACACTGTGTTGGTTATCGCTTTAGTGTCTTCCTGTAGGCTGTTACACTGTGTTGGTTATCGCTTTAGTGTCTTCCTGTAGGCTGTTACACTGTGTTGGTTATCGCTTTAGTGTCTTCCTGTAGGCTGTTACACTGTGTTGGTTATCGCTTTAGTGTCTTCCTGTAGGCTGTTAAACTGTGTTGGTTATCGCTTTATTGTCTTCCTGTAGGCTGTTACACTGTGTTGGTTATCGCTTTAGTGTCTTCCTGTAGGCTGTTACACTGTGTTGGTTATCGCTTTATTGTCTTCCTGTAGGCTGTTACACTGTGTTGGTTATCGCTTTAGTGTCTTCCTGTAGGCTGTTACACTGTGTTGGTTATCGCTTTAGTGTCTTCCTGCCTGTAGGCTGTTACACTGTGTTGGTTATCGCTTTAGTGTCTTCCTGTAGGCTGTTACACTGTGTTGGTTATCGCTTTAGTGTCTTCCTGTAGGCTGTTACACTGTGTTGGTTATCGCTTTAGTGTCTTCCTGTAGGCTGTTACAACTAAACAATCGAGCATGGTAAACTTCCATTTGCATGCTATGGTAGCTGATTGCACGCCCTGCCCTCTTAGATAAAGATGGTAATTGGTTTACCCATGTGCACGTTGCACACAATAACAATACTTGTGAGGTTATAGATCGAAGAGAATAGAATGAACAGGCTGCTTCCATTGCTAAGTTCCGAAATTATAACACTGGATACTAGGTTGTTTTATTCGCATATCCTTTACATGTCATCGCTGTCAACATCAGCATCTTTCAGCTGATTGTTGATTTTTTTGGCAAGATTACGCTCAGTAGTTTGCCAATGATTTCTGAGCGACCGGCTCACATACTCCGTAAGTTACCGACGCGGAGAGAACCGCTACCGATTCTCACGTAACGCCACGTTACTCAAGAGAGTATACGGGATTACGGAGAAAGTTGTGAAACTCCTAGACCAGGGAGACCGGCTGGATACTAGATAATGACATAAAATATCTGTCTCGAACGTAGAGCATCGTTTTGTGATCCATGGAAGGTGGGAAACTTATGGAGTTATCCGAGTGTGTAATTAAATTGATCGTTTACATACAAAGCCAAACGTCACTTACTGTATGCTTATAAATAAGGGAGGTGGCCATCCCACCTAATGAGTAGTGACCTGGAATAAGTGATCACCTTACACTCAACACTCCAGTGGCCATATCTGCTATGGAACTACCTTAACCTTTATGATATTAAGTTTCTAGCAACACTTGTTATCACATATGATTTTTATTACATTCATACCTTTGAAATTTATGATGATATTATAATTCCACACAGGAATAAGTTCTTTAGCAGCCAACACAGTAGAGGACCTATTAAAGACACCACTGAAGAACTTTCAGGAAACTACTGTCACTTGTATTACAAAAGTGATTGTGTTTGGGTATGGCGTGTTGACTATAGTACTTGCCTATTGGGCCAGCTTTTTGAAAGGACCTCTAACTAATATCGTGGTGAGTTGCCTTGGAGCAAGCGGCGGACCTATGCTGGGCATATTTCTACTAGGCGCCCTTGTTCCTTGGTCCAACAAATACGGGGCTATTGGTGGGGGTGTTATTTCCTTGTTATTCAATGTGTGGTTAGCGGTAGGAAATCAGATGTACGCATCGAGCATGTACTCCCTACCCCCTCCAAAAAGTGACAAGTGTCATCTGAATTCTTCCACGATGAATGTTACTGTCGCCAATGTATCAGCAACGTATTTTCATAATGAAACGCTGTATTCAAATACAGCCAATCAAACGTTTGTCAGACAGGCACGAAAGCGTGATTGGAATGGTTTTTCATTTTATGATATCTCTTTTGAATGGTACAGCTTTATTGGAGTAGCTCTCTGTCTCATGTTTGGTATGGTCATTAGTTACTGTTTTAGAAGACAATGTATGAAAGTTACTGATGCCAAATTGCTCTTTCCATGTGTTCGCCGGATGTGTTTATCGAAGCAGTCAAATGATATCAAAGGGAGCTACGACGAAGATGGAACTTGCAAGCTAATTATGTACAAATCTGACTTACCAGACACGGTTTTATCTCAGATTTGTCATTTTACAAGTGTTGATAACGATCGTGATGTAAATAATGATAAGACAAATTATGTGGGAAAGACACAGCATGCTACTGTATAGTTAAAATATATATACTTAGAAAATGATCGCCATAACAGACCTAGAAGAAATAACTAGAGATTAGAAGACACGACACTAGACAATATACAAATCTAAATCGTTGGCAGTTTGTCGAAGTGAATTTCTTCATTCACTGAGCCGCAATAATCATTTGGAAGCGAAAAGTTTAATGCCCGATGTCTCCACCGTAACTTTCAATGTTTGTATGATCTCTTATGTCATCTGATCTAAACGTCTGTTGGTGTTTTTTTTTTTTACTTCTATGAGTGCCAAGCGATGTTTCTCAGGGATTCTCCCACATTTCAGGCGATTGTGTGTCTCATGCTGTTTCTCGGGGATTCGCAAACATTTGTGGTGTTTGTATGTCTCACGCTGTTTATCAGCGATTCTCCAACATCTGTGGCGTGTGTATGTCTCATGCTGTTTCTCAAAGATTCTCCAACATTTGTGGCGTTTGCATCTCTCACGCTGTTTCTCGGGGATTGTCCATCATTTATGCCTTTGTATGCCTCACGCTGTTTCTCGTGGATTTTCCAACATTTGTGACGTGTATATGTCTCACGCTCTTTCTCTGGGATTCTCCTACATTTGTGACGTTTATATGGCTGCCGCAGTTTCTCGGGGATTCTCAAACATTTGTGGCATTTGTGTGTCTGTTTCTCAGGGAGTCTTCAACATGCGTTGTGTTTGTATGTCTTGTGTTGTTTCTCAGTGATTTTCCAACATGTGTGGCGTTTGCATGTCTAACAATGTTTCTCTAGGATTCTCCAACATTTGTGGCGTTTGTCTGTCTCATGCTCTTTCTCAGAAATTCTCCCACATTTGTGGCGTTTGTATGTCTGACGCTGTTTCTCAGGGAGTCTACAATATTTGTGCTGTTTGTGTGTCTCACGCTGTTTCTCGGGATTCTTCAACATGTGTGACATGTTTATGCTTCACGCTGTTTCTCAGGATTTCTCCAACATAAGTGGCATTTTGTATATTTCTGTACATTATCCTATATGTCTACTAAACATCATAATGGCAAGACTCCTGTAAAAATGGAAGAAGAGATTAACGTGCTTTAAGCACTTTAACGTTAACTTTAATACATTTGTGTTCTTTAGTATTGGTGCCATTTGTCCAATGAGTTGGTTTGCCTTATTGCATCTATTTTAGATCTCGTCTTCTGATTTTGCCATTTGATGATTCTTCTTTCGTTCGCCTGAAATATGTTTATAACTGCAATGTTGTCTCTTGTATGAATCTAACAGTCATTTTTTAGTTCACTCAGCGGTCCATAGAGTTTATCTTCCACTGTTGTCTCTCTAGGCTAGAAGATTCGCCTGGATATGTTGTAGTTTGGACAATCCTGGAATATGTGCTCTGCTGTCTGCGACGACAAGCCACATGTGCACATGGCTGAGTCACCAATCTTGAATTTTGTATACATGTAGTTGCGTAATATATTGTGTCCTGTTCTGAGGCGCAGAAGAATTACCTGTTCTGGTCTGTCCATAACGTGGTAGTCGTCTTCAGCTGAGCTAGGTTTGGTGGCCTTCTGACTGATTTGATCATTCTTTTCTTTTGGTAGTATGTAATGGACACATCAGGTTGTTCTTCTTTTGCTCCTTCCTTAGCCAATCGATCAGCTCTGTCGTTTCCGGGGACTCCACAGTGGGATGGTATCCACTGTATGGTGACCTTAAGCTGACTGCTAAGTTCAGAAATTAGTGTCCTCAGAACTGGCAATTTCCCAGACAGGAGCGCCTCTATTACTGATTTTGCATCTGTCAATATCACCACAGGTTGTGTACTATCTGGTATTTTGTAATTTATCTGTGGCTATCTTGATTGCCTCAATTTCAGCATCATAATTATGGCAGTACTTTCCTGTTGGAACTCTGGCCGTGTCCCTAGTATTATTTGGGTATTCTATGTACACTCCCGCTCCTCCATTTCGAACAGCATTTTGTGCTGACCCATCTGTGTAGACTCGGATCCAGAGATCCTGTGGGTATTCGTCATCAAGGAAGCTGAGAGTGGCTGTTCTGCGCTGTACACTGTTCTGTTCTTCCTTGTCAAATATTCCTCTCACTTTTGTCTGGATTTGTAGCGATAGTCTATGTTCATCTTTCCACGGGGTTCGCTCTGGAATAGTTGTCAGGAGGATACCAACTGTGGGAAGATCGATGGTTTCTCTGCAGAGTCGTTTGGCCTGGTGGATGAAACTACTTCTTTTCAACCGCCCCATAGCTAAGTTTTCAAATCGGTCCTTCATAGGGTGGCCTGGCAAGCTGAGGAACTTTTCTGCTTGTATTAGTGTTTTTTTGTTTTTTTTTATCTCTGCGTTCTCTTAGAGCTTGTGTCCTCCCCATTTTCTCCATTGCTACTATAAAGGTTGATCTCATCCCTCCTGTGATGACTCTAAGTGCTTGATTTTGCACCTTGTCCAGCTCCTGTAATGTGGTTTTTTTTAATGCTGAACACCACGCAGTTGACCCGTATTCCAAGTATGGTCGTATGCTCTGTTGATAAACTTTGCTAAGTATTTTCCCACTGGCTCCCCAAGTATTTCCATTTAGCTTTCTCGGTATGGCTATTTTCCTTCTGTCTTTTGCTACTGCTTTTTTATGTGTTTTCTCCATGTCAGCCTGTCGTCGAATGTTACACCAAGGTATATTGGTTCTTTATCTTCTCTTAGGAGTGCGCTATTTATCTGAATGATCCCTGCCTTTTGTTTCGGAGAAAGGGTAAACAGAGTGATGCTGCACTTGTCAGTGTTTATGCTGACACGCCATCTATCCGCCCATGCAACAAATATATCTACAGCTCTCTGTAGCAATATGGTGGCCACTGATGCATGTTCATTTGTGCTCCACAAAACCAGGTCATCAGCGTACATTGCGCTTTAATTCCATACGTTAGATTAGCAACAAGACCATTGATGAAGATTAGAAAAAGTGTTGGGGACAAGACTCCGCCCTGGGGAACACCGTGACGCAATAATACTTTCTTGCTCTTGAGACCGTCTATCTGTACTCGGGCTCTTCTGTTGTGCAAGTATGGTTTCACTGATTTGTACATTCTTCTATTGACTTTACAGTTTCTCAGTTTATTCATTAGACCGTCTTTCCAGACTTTGTCAAAGGCTTTCTTCAGATCTATCCAAGCCGCAAGTACCAGCTTCTTCTCTTGGAATGCATCCTCAACTTCTTGAGAGAGGTAGGTTGTCTGATCTTCCGTAGAGTAGCACTGCCTAAAGCCAGCCTGTTGTGGCACAAGGATTTTTTTCAATTTCAATGTACCACTGTAGTCTGTGATTGATGACGCGTTCCATTGTTTTGCAGAGACAGCTAGTGAGGCTAATGGGTCTGCAGCTGGAGGCAATGGAACTGTCTTTCACATATTTTAGGAGGGGTATCATGATTTTTTCTCACCAGACTTGTGGAACACTGCCTAAGGTCCATGTGTTATTAAAGATCTTTAGCAGCTTTGCTTTGGCCTCTTTTCCTAGGTACCTGATCATTTCATTGGAGATACCATCAGCTCCTTGTGACTACTCATTTAAAGTTTTAATATGGCTAGCTCCAGTTCACTGATTGTGATAGGTGCTTCCATAACCTCATGTATTATTTTCTTCTGTCCTGTATGTTGCCATTTCTCTCGAATCTCTTGTTGTTTCACTGAATTAATTTCAATGTTGTTATCTTGTGCGAATGAGTCCGCAAAATGGTCAGCTGCTTGCTTTTCTGTTAAAATGTTTCCGTCTTTATGTAGTGCAATTTTTGAGTTTCTCCCTGTGCCCTCATCGTTAAGATGTTTTATTAGCTTCCATAACTTCCTTGTGTCTCTTTCAAAGTTCAGTGACTCTGTTTTCTCCTGCCAGCTTTTTCGTCTAGGCTGCAGCTGGGCCCTTTGAAATTTGGCTTTAGCGTTCTGGTATTTATTGTGGTGCTCTTGGCTGGGATTGGCCTCTGCTTGCCTTCTACACACTTCCACATCATTATGCAACTGTTCCAGTTCACTACTCCAGTAGGGTTTATAATGTTTACTGGCTCCTCTTGGTTTTGTTTCTCGTGCTGCCTGTAGTATGCATTTCCCAAACTCTTCAACTACTTTATTTATGCTGTGATGTCGGTTCCTAGATCAATCAATCAATCAATCAATCAGTATTCAGGTTTCTAACCAGTATGCTGGTGCGATGCTTGTACATTGCCCAGTCTTGGTTCTTGTAGTTCCAACTCGAGAGGGTGCTGCTTTCACTTACAAGCTCTTTTTCTACAGTGAGAAAGACTGGCCGATGGTCACTGCCACCAAGTTGTTTCCCAACAATTCGTGTAATGTTCCACTCCAGGTCTGGTGAATGAAAAGCCAGGTCAGGTGTAGTTGTAGTGTGCCATGATCTCGAGTAGAAGATATGTGGGTCAGACGGCTTGTTAATCAGGATTAATCTATTCTCATCCTGCCAGTCTTACAGTCTCTCTCCTCTCTAGTCCATGTGATCATAGCCCCAGCTCTGCTAGTGGCTGTTGAAGTCGCCACACACAATCATTTTTCCTTTTAATGGTAGTGTGTCCAGTGCCTGTGGGCTGTCATTTGGACAGTAGTAATTGATCATGGGAAGGTCTTTATTATCTGTCTTAAGTTTAAGTGCCTGATACTCAGCCCCTTCCATGTAAACTTCAATTTGGGAAGCAGGAATGTTGTTTTTGACAAGAGTCAGTATCCCACCCTTTCGCCTGTCCTTTCGGTCAGATCGGTAACACTGGTAGCCTCTGATTTTGAAGGCTATATTTTCGTTGAGGTGAGTTTCTTGCAAGCAATATACACTTACATTTTTCTTTTGACAAGATGTTTTCTTGTTCTATTCTTTTTTTGTTTTTTGTTTTTTTTTGTTGTTGTTGTTGATACCCTATGCATTCCATTGCATTATTTTAAGTCTTTGTTTGGTACTGTCAGACATTCTATTGTCAGGCCCCCCTGGCTCCGCAGGACATCTGAGAAGGACCTCCATTAGTTGTGGTTAGACCCTTACGAGGCATAAGGCTCGGCACTGCACCTACCTGGAGGTCCAAAGCAGGGCGAGCACCATAACATGTAGCAGTTGTTGACATAATTCACGGCGTAAGTGCGTGGTAGCCTGATTTCTATGGTGCGCCTCTTGGCTGGCTGCCTCCGTCTTCAGTACCTATCTTTTGCAAGAGTAGACTATGGTCTTACTCGATATACGTACACGTAATGCTGTTCTTCCGGTCTGTTATTTATAAATCAATCAATCAATCATCTGCCATGCCGGAAATCGTGGGCGGTCATGACTCGCCATTTCACTCGATCACTAGAGTCGTGGATCAGCTCAGTGTTCCTGTCTCGTCCATGCCATGTGGCCAAGCCATCCAGGTATTTTCCTCTCGGTCTTCCTCTTGGTCTGTTCCCTTCGATCTTGCCAGTTGTCACTAAGTTCTCCAATCCATTTTTTCTCTTAACATGTCCAAAAAAGTTTGACTGTCTACGTCTAATTTCTGTAATCAATTTACGAGTTTCATTTGTCTCCTGTAGTACTTGGTCATTGGTTTTTCTATCTGTCCATAGTATTCTTTGTATTTTCCTCAGAAACCACATTTCTGCAGCCATCAGATGTTTTTCAGCTTGACTGCATATTGTTCATATTGTTCAAGTTTCACATCCATACAAACGAACAGGCTTTATGTATCCCCTCAACACTCTTTTTCTCGTTTCAGTTGACATATTTTTAATGGTAAGAATGTTTTTTTATCTTGCTAAATCGCCATGGCGATTCTAGTTCTAATCTCTTCAAGGCATCTCCCATCAGATGTTATGACTGTTCCGAGATAAATGTATCGATTCACTTGCTGAAGAATATTCTCATTTACTTGTATATTACATTGTAGTACTTCGTTCTTCCTGGTGATACCATAACCTGTGTCTTCTTATAATTTAATTCTAACCCCAGCGCAGTATTTATAAATGCAACCAAAATAATGACGTCACCGCCAGTGTACAACAGCTTTAGTCACTGAGTTAGAGAGTACTCTAGAAGTAAAGTTAATTATACATAATGACGTATTTACAAGAACCGTTGGTATGAACAATCCAAAATATTCAACGAAGAGACACATGATTGAAATAGTTGCCTTCACGATTCTGTTCTTCTGTACTGTTGAATCAAAACTCTTGAATCCCGAAAGCATAAATATTGTGGACAAATGCTAATTAGTACTTTTGAATTTCTTCATGCGACTCTGTCAGACTCTCCTTGACCTTAACGTAACAACAGAATATTGTATCCGCATTTCATTTTCAAACCAAACATTCAGGCCAGTAGCTTGTTGATGAAGAAATCAAGTGATAATGTCCAAAATGAGGAAATACGCGTAATTAAACCTTCTCTAGAAATAAAATCACACACAGACCTTAACGTATCACCGGCCTATCAACCATATTGGACCGGAAGATAATATACTTCCTAGGTACTTGAAACTCTTTACTTGTTTCAACGGATTTTCGTTTAGGTGAATCGTTGTTGCTTTTTCTTCTTTAGTTACAGTCATTACCTCTATCTCACTTGTGCTAATTTTCAGGCTACGTTCGCTACACATTTCATTTAGACTATTCATGTGGTCTTGTAATTCAGCTTCTGATTTTGCCATTAGTGCTTGGTAGTCTGCAAACAGGAGTTCTCTAATGGTTAGATTTGCAGATGGTTCTTCTTCCGCGTTCTCGTCATGCGGTGTTCTTGCGGTCTCTGTTTGGCTGGTTTCTTTACATATGTTGTCTATATATGTTATGAACAAGGGAGGGGACAGGACACAACCTTGTCGTACTCCAGATATTATGGTGAATGGTTTTGAGTGTCCCCCAGTTGCTCTCACTATGCATTCACTGTTGTTGTATAAGCTTCTACATAGGTTTGTTAGATGTGTACTCACTCCATATTGTTTAAGGATTTCCCACAGTTTGTTTCTATCTACTATATTAAATACATTTCTTAATCGACAAAGGCTAAGGAGAGTGTTTTATTGAGTTCAGTTGATTCTTCTATAAGTTGTATAAGAGCTAAAATGGCATCTGTGCATCATTTGTTTTTCCTAAATCCAAGTTGTGTTTCGCTTAGCTGGGATTCTATAGGAGCTCGTAATCTGTTCTGAAGAATTTTGCAAAATATTTTCCCAGTATGACTCAATAGTGAAATGCCTCTTTATTGTGTGCAGTCTCTTTTGCTGCCGTTGTTTTTTCCAAATTGGGATAATTATGGTGTTTCCCTAGTCTCGTGGTGTCTGTTGTTCTACCCAAACAAGGTTGAATGGTCTATAGAAATATGACATGCAATAATTCAAATAACTCATAGTTTGTGGTTGCTGTGTTTAAATTAATTAATTTATATTTTCAAGGTGGACATTTTACTCGAATGTTATCACAGATTCCGTCTTTCTTGCAATAAAATGTAATATTTATGTTTAATTTAAAGAATTGCATTGATTGACTAGTTCTTTTAAACCTTAATCAGTTTCTACAAACAAGATCACAACCCCTTTTCCCTACGACATGCGTGTAGTAGACCACAAATGTGCACGACATCGATATCGACGACATAACCATCGACTGCCAGTAGGTCAATAATATGTTTCCCAAACACGCTGCAAGGCGTTTAAAAGTGTATCAGTGTATATATGTGTATCAGTTGCATTTCTTACATAAAATATTAACTCATGTATACATGACTCTCAATTACATGTCGCACAGACTATATTAACTGAGTGTGCATGCATGTCTCTTGGGAAAAATAGTAGCGCAGTGCGTTTGCCTACTAGCCTCATAGTCACTTGTTTGAATTGGCATAGAGGCAATTTTTTTTTGGTAATTGACCTAGTTGCCGATGAAGTACATGAGTACCAAAAATGTTTTGGAAAGTAAAGGCGGTCCGTGTGATATGGACTGCATCACATCTAGTTTTAGTCTATGCAATTATGAGTCATCTGCAACAGCCAACGAAGAGTCCCGATGCTAATGGTAGCTGTAGCAGTCTGATTTTGTGTCAGTTCTGAGTGTCAGGCGAAAGGGAAGAATTAACAGAAGAAAGTAACTTAGAAGGTCCACCTATTCTAAAAGAAGAAGCCGCTGACGCTATGAAACATAGCATTGTAGCACAATTGTAGCACACTAACAACTATGTAGCACTCCAGGAGACGAGACTGGGCGATCAGCTACTCCAAATTGCCGGCTTCAAATGTTTCTACAACAGACGACATCTGGGAATGGCGATTCTCGTTCGCGACAGCATGGTGGCGTCAGAGCTAGACATGTCCAGTTGGGACAGTGACGATATACAAATACAGGCGTTGAGAGTTCATTCCAGTATACCATTCGTGTTGGTTAATGTTTATGCCCGCAATGCCAGTGTGGACGCCCAGAAGTGGCAGTGCTTAAGTGGCATATTAGGCCACGAGAGAAATGTTATTTTCTGTGGTGACTTCAACGCTAAAGGCAGATCATGGGGAAACACTTCCTCCAATACACAGGGGGAGGAGCTCGAGACTGCACTGGAAACCATCGACCTGGTTTGTATCAACAGTGGCTGTGTCACCAGGACAGCAAGCCGTCCGGGCGATGAGGACAGTGCTATTGATCTGGCGCTAGTTTCACCTTCACTCACTACAGTGTGTAGATGGGGTGTCCTAGGACACCATGGCAGCGACCACCACCCTTGCAGCATACTGGTGGAGAAAGGCAGAACCAGGCAGCACAAGCTAAAGGTAAAGACGTTCCAGTATGACAGTACAGGGCAAGATGTGGTGAGTAAAATAAGACGTGACAAGCGCAGAACGTTTCATGGCAGGAAAAAAAGCTGGGAGCAGCCACCGTGGTGGAGTTTCGAGGTGGAGAAGGCTTGGGTGGATAAGCGTAGTGCTGTAAGGAGATGGCAAAATGCCAAGAAGAACAGAGCTGGTCATCCTAGTCCCTGCTTGCACTTAGAAAGAGAGATGCACACAAAAGTAAGCTATTTCAAAAAAATGGTCAAGGTTGTTAAAAGCGAAAAATGGGCAGAGGTGTGTCAAAGAGTAAGCACAGACAAGTCACTGAAATTGTTCTGGCGACTACATAAAAGCATGAGTGGTGTAGTCAAGAATAAGAGCATTTCTGACTTCCAAGGTGCTGACCTCATCTGGCAGAGAACTGACGAGGACAAGGGCAAAGCCCTCTTTGAACGCTACCTTGAGCAGAGCAACCAGACAGACATGGGAGGCCGAAATCTGGCCAAGGAGGTCACCTCAGACAGATGCAAGGCCCAGAACACTTCGGATGAAGACACACTGACAGTGAAAGAAATCAAGGCTGTGCTTCGACGATCAAACAACAGTGCTCCAGGTCCTGATGGCATAAGATACGACGACATAAATAGGTGTACCGACAATGAGCTAGAGAAACTAGCAGACATGTACAACAACAGTATAGGGAGTGCTAGCATCAAGGAGGAATGGTTACACAGCTATCTGATTCCCTTGCCGAAGCCTGACAAAGACCCAAAAAAAATTCAGGGATATCGAATTATAACCATGCAGAATACAATAGGCAAGCAGCTGGAGAAGGTAATTGCCAGGAAAATATCAAGCCAACTAGAGAGGCAGGTGTTTTCCTACCTACCCTGGGTGGGTACCGTCCAAAAAGAGAAACCTGGACCAATGCAGCAGTCTTTGCCCAGGATGTCTATGAAGGTTTCCACTCAGGCACTGAAACCGTTGCTGCAGCGATTGATCTTGAGGACGCATACAACAGAGTACCACTGGATTTTTTAATGATTCAGCTTCTCGAACTAAACGTAAGTCCATTCCTCCTTAGTTGGATCGCTGCAGCCCTCTTCCAACGGAAAGTAGTTTTTAGATGTGGCAGTTGGACTTCGGAACCAACAACAATATATCCTGGCCTACCACAGGGATCACCATTATCTCCGGTACTGTTCAACGCCTACACAGTGAGAATCACCAGTGAGCAGATCACTGGACCTGGCAGGACATTGTCATATGCCGATGATGTTTTAGTGTATCGTCAGGGTAAGGATAGAGAGGAGGTTGCTGTGGAACTACAAACCGAACTCAATCGCATAAGTACTTGGTGTGATGAAGCTGGGGCAATGGTCAACCCAACAAAGGCAACAGTGACTTGGTTCTCGTTGAATAATCATATTGTCAACACTCCAACACCAACTGTAATGCTGTGTTCAGAGACGGTGGAAAGAACGCAGGCAATGAATTACCTGGGGATACGGTTTGATCGAAGCCTTGCTTATAATGTGCACATAGACCAGGTGATAACAAAGGCCAAGCGGGGTTTGGCAGCGATGCGGGTGATGGCGGCAGCAAACTGTGAGCAGCGCCATCTATGTCTTCTGTACGAGGGGCTGGTCATGTCTGTTTTGGAGTATGCAATGGCAATCCTGACTCTCAGCCATAAGCAGATAGAAAGGATGGAAAGGATACAGAATGAAGCTATGCGCATTATTCTTGGATGTACAAGAGATACAGCATGCAGGGCGATGCGCTACCTTCTTGATTTTCCAACCATTGAAGAGAGAATACAAGGTTGCAGGGCACGCGCCTACCTCAGAATTAACGCAAACACACAACATCCACTGCATAGTGAAATTAGGAAGGTGAAGGGCAGCAGGTTAAAAAGAGGACGGTCGTGGATGGGTCAAGCCGAAGACATTCTTCAACAGGTGTGTTCACTTGAGGACTTAGAACCTGGCGAGGAGTGGGTGCAAGTGCCAACAGACTTCTGCACATCCTTTTCAGTTTGCATCCAACTAGATAGAAAATGCAGACAAGAAAATCCGGCTGCTGTGGAGGCTGAAGTACAAGCGTTGATTTTCGAGAATTCGCTAGACGGTGACGCGGTCATCTACACAGATGGGTCGGTCGTCCGACATGTGAGAAGCTCATGGGCCTTTACAGCTCGGGCCGGAGGGAGAATTGTGAAGGAGGACTCTGGTGCTTTCACTGAAACCACAAGTAGCCTGACCATGGAAGTCATGGCAGTAAGTAAAGCAATAACATGGCTCGAGACACAGACATTCACTAGGGCTTGTTTCCTTAGCGACTCAATGAACATGATCAAGAGGATAGAGGAGGGGTCGATCCGAAGAGAATGGTTGCTGCCTCTGGAGCGGTCTCGGCTGGCAAAGATTAGTTTCATCTTCGTGCCAGGGCATGCGGGAGTACAAGGAAATGAGCGGGCTGACAAGCTCGCAGGTGAGGCTACTGTGGAGGGCGGACGCGCCATGGACCAGGCCGACATTCTGAATGCTCTACGAGAAGTAAGACTTTTGCGAGAACCAAGTGATGACTGTGAATCTACAACAATGGCCAGACTGCGAGAGCAGCAAATTAAAAGAGGGGTGGCCAAACAAGAACACTACGCAGGAAGCCAAAGAAGATTGATAAACCAACACAGAACTGGCGTCGTTAGCCGCTACACGTTGCGGGATTTGCTGAGGAGGGGATCCGAGCACTTATGGACTGAATGGTTCGATGTGCAATGAGGATGATCTGTCGACTAACTAACTAACTAACTAACTAACTAGCTATGAAACATATGAAGTAAGGAAAAACAGCTGGGCCAGATGAAATCTATTCTAGGCTGTCTGACCGAGAGCCAACATTGGAAATTGTTATTGTCCAATCCTCTCTGCCATTCTAGTGTACTCAGTTAGTGAATTAATAACCACTTTGGTATTAAGCATACGCGCTTACTTCTATGCAACGAAAGGCTTGGGTATTACTCATTTTGACACCAATAGGATAGAGCAAGAGCAAACTACCTTCTTTACACATGCCAAGACAATTATGTTTTACAGTCTCATCTAAAATCAGAGTAAAAACGGGTACTCCTTAGTAGCAGCCTCGCCGGGTAGGGATAGTCATGTCCACCAGCTGACTCCAGGCCGTCAGCAGGCTACTGGGTGCAAAAGATTACTATCATTGAAAGAAGAAACTTGGAAATTTAGAACAATGAGTGCAGATGTAAAATAAGAAAACATCAAACAAGAAATGGAACGAGAGAAGATTAATACATTAGGAGTGTCCGAAACGAGATGTATAGGGGCAGGGATTGAGACAGGAGAGGATTATTAAATTAATTATTCTGGGGGAGAATAATGGCGAAGAGTCTTAGCCATTTTATTGGATCGGTGTCAGAATCTTCCCCGGGTCTTCATCACTGGCGCCTGGCAATGACGGCCAGGTACGGCCGTGAACTGCATTAACACTTACGACGCAGTAACAGGGACAGGGTCTGCGTGGTACACGGAGACCACGAGAGGAGAAAGCTGGACCAACACGGGCTCACTGCGGCTCTCGGTCAGACAGCCTTTGACCGTACGACTGGACAGACGTGGAAAGAGAGCAGTGCACGTATTGATTGTATGAGTTGACGCTAGATGAGAGAAAGCCTTTTGAGTATAGAAAGACTGAGTGCATGGTATGTAATATTGCATTCATGAACTGATGTATTGTATATATATGTATATTGAAATGGCATTATCGCCGAGTTGAGCGAGGCCAGTTATGATTGCTGTTTGCGAGAAGTGCGATTAAAGTAGTTGAGAGATGTCACCGTGTGTTATGTACATTCATTCTGTGTGAGTGATTGTTATCACATCTGTTAGTCACCACGAGCCTTTATTGATTACAAATCAGGACTCTGACAATCGGTTAACATCAAATTCTGTTAAAGGATATTGGGCTGTTTCAGACAGAGTTCTATTGGTAGAATTAAACGGAAGACATTTTAAAATACATGTCATTCAAATATATGCTCCAACGATTGAATGCAGTAAAGAAAGTATAGAAGAATTTTATAATGACATGGAGTCTGGTTTGAAGAACTGGAAAAATATCAGAAATAAATATCATAAAGAGTGATTTCAACGCAAAAGTGGGAAATCAAGGCGATGGGTGCAGTGTAGGCAACCATGTTTGGGAGAGGGAAACGAAAGAGGTTACAGACTTGTAGAATGGGCAAAAGAACAAGATATGATTGTAGGAAACACCTGGTTCAAACAGCATTCTAGTTTAGTTTAGTTTAGTCGATGGATCACGGCACACGGGTGCAACCCATAAGTGCTCCGTTCTCCTCCTAACTCAAATCTGAATCTGGAGAAACTCAGCTAAGTGCACGAACTCCGTAGCACCGGCGAGGATCCTGAAAATATTTTGGGTAGATTTTTAACTTGAAATTTTGCCCGGGCAGCGCCGTTAGGCTACTCTTTTTCGATTTCCAACTGCCAAGGGATTTTTTATGTGCGCAGCAGTACACACCCAAGACCTCCAGTACTCGAGGCGGACACCATACCTCGAGACCACGCATCCCCCACAGCATTCTAGATAATTATGGACATGGAAGAGTCCAGACAGCAGGATTAAAAACCAAATAGATTACATACTGATTAGCAGAAGGTTTCGAAAATGCGTTAAACACTGGTAAAACAGCTCCCAGTGCAGACTGTTACAGTGATCACAGATTAATTACAGGCACATTGAGGGTAAAGTTAAAGAAAGTCAAGTAAACAACAAGAAACACTAAACATGATTTGTGCAAATTGAAAAGAAGAAAAAAATGACAAAGAAATACAAAATATATTTAACATAAAAGTAAAGAACAAATTTGTTATATTTTCTGAACTAGAGATCCTATTTTAAGATGTGGATGATCAATGGGAAATGTTGAAGAATTCAATCAGTTTGGTTTTAGAAAAAAACTATTCAAAATTAGAGAAAGTGGGTGGTAGGGCATGGATGACTGAAGCAATTTTACAACTAATGGAAACAAGAAGACAGAACAAAAATAATCCTGCCAAATATGAAGAAATTCACAGAACAGTCAGAACATTATGTAAGGAGGCAAAAGAAACATGGCTCGAGAAATATTGCATATAAATCGACAAACAACACAATCAAAAATACCAAACTAATGCACAAAAGAATTCAGGAGCTTACTAAACAAAGAACACGTACGTCGGCAGGCTGCCTAAAAACAAAAGATTGAAACATCATAATAGTAAAAGATCAGATTTTACATGCATGGTCAGATAATGTGAAAAAACCTTTATGCTGATAACAGAGAAGAACAGTATGGTATTCAAAATAATAATGAAGGACCATCAATTTTGAAGATGAAGGTTCAGAATACTCTTAAACATATGAAAACTGGCAAGATCCTCGGTTCAGAAAGCATCACAACAGAAATGATTAAAGCTTTAGAAGAATATGGAATAGATAAGGTTACCAGGAATTTGAAAGAAAAACGCAACTCTATCAGCGTTCACGCCGGAAAAAAACACCGAAGCCGAACAACAAGCGACCAACTGCTAAACTTTGAAATAGAAAGGAGATTTTCGCAACTTGGAATGTTACTGGTCTAGGAAATAAGGAACCAGCTCTCGTAAAGTTTATTAACATATCAAATATTCAAATATTAGGACTCACAGATACTAGGAAAAAGGGGCAGAACACAAAACGAACACATGCAAGTTACGTTCTTATATAGGGTGGCTTCGATCAGCATGCTGCAACAGCTAAACATGCAGTGGGATATTTGTTACATCCAGAAAAAGCGAAAGTCATTATCAACACTAAATTTATATCGGAAAGGATCATACTAATACAGATCAAGGAAGGAAACAGAACAACTTTTATACAAGCATACGCCCCATGTAATAACACTTACAGCGACAAAGACAAAAACGAGTATTTTTATAAACTTGCAGACACGTTAAATAATGTCAGGGAGGCAGATGAACTTATTATAATGCGTGATTTTAAAGGACAAATAGGCACACGAAGAACACCGTGGGATGATTACATGGGGCCATTCAGCGACACAGAGACTGAATGTAACATCAATGGTCAAAATCTACTCAACATATGCACCGACAGTTAAGTTTAGTTGACGGATCAACATCACGGCACACGGGTGTAACCCATAAGTGCTCCGTTCTCTCCTACCTCAAACCTGAGTCCGGAGAACTCAACTCAGTGCACGAACCCCGTAGCACCGACGAGGATCCTGAAATACTTTGGGTAGATTTTTAACTCAAAATTTTTCCCGGACAGCGCCATTAGGCTGCTCTTTCTCGATTTTCAACTGCCAAGGGATATTTTACGTGCGCAACAATACTCACGGGGTTCCGATCTCACTACCCAGAGACCAGGGGAAATTATATTACTAGAAGTCCACTTGGTAAATAGCAAATTATCCCTAGATCAGGAAATCAACATCCGGATTGGTAAGGCAGCAACACCAATGAACAGGTTAAGAAAAAGTGTCTGGGAGAACAGAAAGCTTACTGCCAAAACAAATGTCCTTGTCTATCAAGCCTGCGTCCTTAGTACTCTTCTTTATGGCAGTGAAACCTGGACAACTTACTCACGCCAAGAGAAACGTTTAAACAGCTTTCATATGCGGTGTCTGCGAAGAATTCTTGGTATTAAGTGGCAAGACAAAATCACAAATACTGAAGTATTGGAAAGATCAGGTTGTGTGACGGTTTATTCTATGCTCAGTCTTCGTAGACTTAGATGGACAGGACATCTTAGGAGGATGGATGATGGTAGAATACCAAAGGACATCTTTTTTGGTGAATTACAGATGGGTAAGAGATCTCAAGGTCGGTCTCTACTACAATACAAAGATGTGTGTAAGCGGGACATGATTGATACAGGCATTGATAATGCACATTAGGAGAAAGTCGCTGCTGAACGTGTTGCATGGAGGGCAAACATCAGAAATGGAATAAAGACAACAGAGAAAATTATTGCAGATATGTCACACAAAGAGCATATGAGACGTAAGATGGTGCATGATGGTGGAAATTGCCACGTGTTCACATGCACCCACTGTGAACGGACATTTACAGCGCAAATTTGCCTTATCAGTCACATTCGCTACCGCAATAGGTAAAAGTTATTATACCTTTTTAAAGCACAAACTATCGTCTGTCAAGACGGCAAGGTGTCATTGTGTGTGTGTGTGTGTGTGTGTGTGTGTGTGTGTGCGTGTATATATATATATATATATATATATATATATATATATATATATATATATATATATATATATATATATATATATAAACACATAAAATACAAACCGCATTCACTATTTTTGGCATTTCAACACAAATATACCTCTTTTATTTATTAGTGTAATGTACCAGATTTTAAAATAGAGGGTATTGTTTCTTTTATCAATGAGCACAATATTAAAATAAATGAGTAAATTAAAAGTGGCGAAGTGGCCAAGCCGTCTGACTCTGGTTCCGAAGGTTGTAGGTTCGATTCCGGGTCGTGTATTTTGTTTCATGAGTGGATTTTGTGGAGACTCCTTGGGGTCGTCGCTGGAGCTACGGAGTTCGTGCTCTGTGCGACCGGAAAGAGACTGAGCCATATGGGAAAACCCCGGTGTAATGAAGTCGACGCTGTCGACTTTTAAGCGACTTTTTTTTTTTTTGGTAAAGAGAGAAAGCTTGAATAAAAGTGAATGAAATACAGGTCACAATTACCAACAGTTGTAGCCATTCACTATTAGAAACACTCACAAACAAAAAGATGGCATATACAAAACAATCTTATTAAACACAACACTTATACCTACTAATTAAACATACATAAATCTGCTGATAGAATTAGCAGAATACAGACACCCAATACAGACAAGTATAAACTCATTTATATATACACATGCAGAATAAACAAAGCGCATGTACTATTATAGGTATTTCAATACATAATCTCACACCTACTCATAGATTACAATCTAAACATTTATTGTATTATTAATACATTGTTTGTAATAGCGTGTATCCATGTGGGGAAAACAGCAGCTGCGAGAATCGGCAAAGGTTCGCGTCCCCGCTGGTAACTTACGGAGCTATGTGAGCCGGTCGTTAAGAAAGCAATGGCAAACTAGTGGACGTAAAACTTGCCTAGTACATCAACAGCATCTGAAAAATGCTGGTGTTGACTGCAACGTCCTATAAGGGATATGCACACACACACACACTCTCTCACACACACACCCACACACACCCCCCCCACACACACACACACACACACACACACACACACACACACACACACCCTTCTAAAGTAGACGGCAGTGTTGGGATTTTCATTTTTCTCTCATCAATGAGCATAATGTCTAGAAATGTAAATTGAACAGGTTGGTATAAATCAGTGTCAATGAGTATTGGGAGATGTGTAAAGAGTGAAAGCTTGAATAAAAGTAAATGAATGACAATGCAGGTCAACATGACCAAAAGGCTGCCACGTTAGTAAGTTGCGTGTCCTTTGCAGGGCGTAGCAATCAATTTCAGCATTTATTTGATGATATTCTAAGCAATTTTACTTTCATTAGTTTGCCATTGCTTTATGAACGACCGACGCTCATACCATTGTGAAAAAAAAAGTTACATGCTCCCAAATCGCCTGGGGCTAACTTCGAACCCGCTATGTAGGGATTGCGAAACTGCATTAACAACTCTTAAAACATAGTCGCCGACCAATGGCTGCCAGGAATAAACCAAAACGGTTCATTTGCACATGAAATGCAGTTTTGTAACTACGTGTGCATAATACTGCTGCTACTGTCAATATCATAATAAGGGAATACTTTCATGCAAATCTGTTCGTGTAGTAGTATCGGTGTGTTTTTGTTGAGTGTGTGCCGATGAAGGATTTAGCAACAACGTTAATTGTGTTCTAGTCAAGCTTGCAGATTCTACTTCTCGATTGTTTGTCATTCATTCAACATTAAAATGCACATTAACCATATGGGGCTAGATCCATACAAAGATCAAGCAGCATTATGTGGGTGACGTGGTCAACATCACTAAACCTCCTTTACTCCCCTAGACACTTCCCGGTGTCATATTCATTCATTAATTCATTCATTCATTCATTCATGCATTCATTCATTTCTTCATTCATTCATTCATTCAGTAGCATGTCCTTTGGAGAACCTCGCTCCCATAACAACCTTCCGGAAAACTTCTTGATCATAAGCACGATGTCCCACGACCGATAAACCCATCTGGAGATCAACCGCCACATCCTGTACCCATCTTCTCCTTGGCCTTCCTCTTCCTCTCTTCCCAGGCAGATACCCCTCTATTATTGTTCTCTCCAAACTTTCGTGACGTTTCAAGTGACCAAAATATTTCACTGTCCTTTGTTTTATCGCCTTTAATAGCCAACCTTCTTCAATATTCAGCTCTTGAAGTATTGATGCATTAGTTCTTGTCATATGAGGCTGCTTTAATCTGGTAGTCTAAAATAATCGAGAATTCAATCCCATGACCACGGGACAGCAAAGATCTGGTCCCTGCTCCTTTCAATCAATCCAACTGATGTTATTCCTTCTGTGACAGGGCGGTTCTTCACAGAGGTAGTAGCCGCTTGTCAGATATCCCTTGACAACGCCCTCTCAACGGTCAAGGTCTTAATCTTCCCAATATTTCTCCAAGTTCTACGCTCGACAATTTCCATTGAAATAGGCCGTAATGATCAATCTTCCAGTATTGTGAAATACTTCGCACTGAGTGTAGAGTAATTTGAAAGAGGAATCGCTCTCTTTCTAGAGGTACAACATTTCAAGCATTCTAACTCATACAATTGATACAATTTACTCCCGTGTGTTGCCGGGGCCCATAAGGGAAGCAAAGAACAGCAACACTGTAGTCTACCATGCATGTCGTAAGAGGCGACTAAGGAGGCTTGATGGTTCCGTCGCCCTGCTACTGAGTGAGTGCGTGGCACGACACTGTGAGCTGTGAGTTTCGTGTGAAATGCTTTTGAATCTGCCCGAGGTTTTTTTAACGTGCTTGTTCGGAGCGATGGCAGATGGCTATGTCCCAGAGTTGACCGGTTTTTGCCTTACGCAGAAATGCGTGGCTGCTGGGCTTCTGGTTGACTGCCACTGCCATCGACGATGAACTGTATTTCGTGGACTGTGTGGGTGAACATCTAGGAAACATCCAGATGGGAAAATGACTGCCGATTCCATCAGAAATGAACTGGGTGTTTCATGGGGGACTATTGTGTTGACATTCTGGTGGCGGCATTATGCACAGTGTATCTGTGCGGGCTGTTGTTTGTCGAGACTCCTATCTTTTCCACTTTTCACATTGGGCAGTGGGGAGCATTTTGTGTGATATTCACTGGCACAGGAACGGAGCATAATGGGGACGACCCGTTGCTGTGAAGTTGGAACTGCGACTAACTAACTAACTAACTAACTAACTAACAATTGACGAATTTCTACGTTGACATTTTATTTTGAAAATCTCCAGAATTACATCTTCGCCACAATTCTTCTGAATCAATAAAATATTCATGACAAATCAGACACTTACGTTAAAATCTTCTCAAAAGCTCTCATGATTTGAGAGTATTAATATATGTGATTAAACTTTGCAGATTTCCAGAACGATTTTATTTCTGATTCTGAAGTAACTACCTACGAAAACCGACCTCCCGCAATTAAATCATTTCTTATGCTTCGTTTTACATATGCTACATAACATAGGTATGCTCAACATTCTTTGAATCACCAGCTAGACGAACTTATATAGGTGTGATGAAATCATGCTGGAACTGTTCTGGAACCACGACCGCTCACGATGCGCTTCTTGTTCCTTCTCTCCTTTGTGTTGCTTTGTTGTTGCTAACCCCCGTCATTCAATCAATCAATCAATCATGTGCCATGCCGGAAAGCGTGGGCGGTCATGACTCGCCATTTCACTCGATCACCAGTGTCGTGGATCAGCTCAGTGTTCCTGTCTCGTCCATGCCATGTGGCCAAGCCATCCAGGTATTTTCCTCTCGGTCTTCCTCTTGATCTGTTCCCCTCGATCTTGCCAGTTGTCACTAAGTTCTCCAATCCATTTCTTCTCATAACATGTCCAAAAAATTTTGACTGTTTACGTCTAATTTCTCTAATCAGTTTACGATGTTCATTTGTCTCCTGTAGTACTTGGTCATTGGTTTTTCTGTCTGTCCATGGTATTCTTTGCATTTTCCTCAGAAACCACATTTCTGCAGCCATCAGATGCTTTTCAGCTTGACTGCTCATTGTCCAAGTTTCAAATCCATACAAAAGAACAGGCTCTATGTATCCCCTCAACACTCTTTTTCTCGTTTCAATTGACATCTTTTTATTGGTCAGAATGTTTCTCATCTTGCTAAAGGCTACTTTCGCCATGGCGATTCTTGTTCTAATCTCTTCAAGGCGTCTCCCATCAGATGTTATGACTGTTCCAAGATAATTGTACCGATTCACTTGTTGAAGAATATTTCCATTTACTTGTATATTACATTGTGGCACTTCCTCCTTCCTAGTGACGACCATAACCTGAGTCTTTTTACAATTTAATTCTAACCCCAGTTGCTCACTGTGTACAACAACCGCATCTACTAATTGTTGCAGGTCCTGCGCATTGTCTGCAATTAATACTGTATCATCTGCATATCTAATGTTATTGATGTTTCTCCTTCAATGCTGATTCCATTTATATCCTCTACATTTCTGAAAATATTTTCACTGTATAGTGAAAAATGATCTGGAGACATCACACATCCCTGCCTAACACCTCTCTTAATTGGCTGATACTGTCCCACTTGATTATCAATCCAACTGCACCTCCACGCGGTAGAGGATGGAAACACACTACGGTGTGGCTAACACAGCTCTGGGGACCGAGTATCCACCGGAATAAGTGGACAACTCTGCAGCTGAGCAGAGCAGGGCACTCACTTGTCCTTACAGTCGGAAATGGCTGTCAAAAGCAGAGGTAAAAAGACCACCATGTGAATGTGGAAGGCAAGGGGAAACCACCACATTATCTTCCCAAGACTTCATGGCAAAACATAAATCAAAGTTAGTGAAGGACGTTAATGGCTGTCTTAGGGCATCCTCGTCCGGTAGGGACAGTCATGAGCCACAGGTGACACCAGACCGTCATCCAGCTACTGATGGCAAAATCTTAACTAAAATAAATAAATTTAGAGTAGGAACATGGAATGTTAGGACATTAAATGAGCTAGGAAAGTTGACCAATGTTCTAAGTGAGATGGATAGCATGAAAATGAATATACTAGGCGTTAGTGAGATGAGATGGAAGGGATCGGGCAAAATTATAGCTGACAATCACACAATAATTTATTCTGGAGGGGAGACACATGAGAAAGGGGTAGGAATAATATTAGATGAAAAAACAGCCAAGTCAATTAATGGATACTGGTGTATTTCAGATAGAGTTATTATGGTAAAAATCAAAGGCAAACCAATAGACATAAATATTATACAAGTATATGCACCAACAGCAAGCAGTAGTGATGAAGAAATACAACACTTTTACGACGAAATAGAAATGGCGATGGCTCAAATTGGATCACAAGAAATAAAGATAATACTTGGTGATTTTAATGCAAAAGTAGGAAAGGGAAAAATGGAGGATGTAGTGGGGAATTATGGTTTAGGTACAAGAAATGAAAGAGGGGAAAAGCTAATAGAATGGGCAAATATCAATGATATGATAATTGGAAACACATGGTTTAAACACCATAAAAGACGACTGTACACATGGATAAGCCCTGATAAGAATATACGCAACCAAATTGACTACATACTAATTAATAAAAGATTTAGAAATGCTTTAATTAATGTAAAGACAATGCCTGGTGCTGACTGTAATAGTGATCATGTACCACTATGTGGACAAATAAAAGTAAGATTAAAAAGAGGGGAAAAAATGGTTAAGAACATGAGACTTAATAAAGAGGTTCTAAAAATAGATAAAGAAATGCAAGAACAATACAGAGTGACTGTGAAAAATAGGTACAATGCAATAACTAAAATACAGAGTATAGATGAACAATGGGAAATGTTAAGGGACTCCATTCATCAAACTAGCAAAGAAGTATTACCAGAGAGAGGCAAAATAGCTAAGAAAAAATGGATGAATGAAGATATCTTAAACCTGATGGACAAAAGAAAACAGTATAAAAATAACAAACAAGAATTCGCTAAGATAAATAAAGAAATAAAAGATAAATGTGGGAAGGCTAAAGAAAGTTGGTTAAACGAGCAATGCAAAAAAATTGAATTAAATTCCATTAAAGATACAAAAAATATGCACAGACAAATCAGTGAGCTTACAGGAAAAAAAATAAGAATAAATACAGGGTGTTTGAAATCAAAAACAGGAAAGATAATATTAGAGGAAGATGCTATAATGAAGAGGTGGAATGAGTATATAAGAGAATTATAAGAAGGAGAAAGGGCAGAATTAACAGAAGATAGTAACTTAGAAGGTCCACCTATTCTGAAAGAAGAAGTCGCTGACGCTATGAAACGTATGAAGAAAGGAAAAACAGCTGGGCCAGATGAAATCACAATAGAAGAATTAGAAGTATTGGGAGAATTTGGAGTAGATATATTAACCAAAATGTTGAATGATATTTACAGCAGTGGATATTTACCCAGTGATATGCTGAAATCTGTATTTATAGCTATACCAAAAAGACCAGGAGCAATTGATTGTGAAGATTTTCGTACAATTAACCTTATAAACCATATCACTAAGCTTCTACTCAGAATCATAATGAGAAGAACCAAAAAGAAAATAAAAATGGAAATTAGTGAAGAACAGTATGGATTTGTGGAAGGAAAGGGCACAAACAATGCAATTTATACATTGCGGACACTAATAGAAAGGTCAATAGAGAAACAGAGGGACATATATTTGTGCTTCATAGATTATACTAAGGCATTTGATAAAGTGAAACATGATGAACTGATTAAAATGTTGGAAGATATCAACACTGATGGAAAAGATTTAAGAATAATAAAGAATATTTACTGGAACCAAGTAGCAGCAATTAATATGGGAAATAAAGAGGGTAGTTACGAACAGATAAAGCTAGGAGTACGACAAGGGTGTGTCTTGTCACCAGATCTTTTCTCCCTGTATAGCGAAGTAATAATGAGAGAGATCAAAGAGATGCCAGGAATACTAGTTGGAGGTTATAATATAAATAATATACGCTATGCAGATGACACAGTATTGGTGGCGGATAATTCAACAGACCTACAACAATTATTAGACGTTGTAGTAACAGAGAGTGCAAGGAAAGGACTCAACTTGAATATCAAGAAAACAGTAACAATGGTAATATCAAAGAAAATGGTGACACCAAAATGTGACATAGAAATAGAAGGGAAAATCCTTAACCAAGTTGATAATTTTAGATACCTAGGGGCATTTATAACATCAGATGGAAGATGTACAACAGAGATTAGGAGCAGAATAGGGCAGGCAAAAGCCGCATTTCATAAAATGAAGAGTATCTTATGCAATAAGTCACTGTCACTGAATGTAAGAAAGAGAGTGCTGAAATGCTATGTAGAACCAGTTTTGCTGTATGGCAGTGAATCTTGGAATGTAAATGAACAAATTAAGAAGAAATTAGAAGCAACAGAGATGTGGTTCCTGAGACGAATGTTGCGAATTCCTTGGACTGCCAGAGTAACTAACGACGACTGCCTGAAACAGGCTAATGAAACTAGAACATTATATACAACAATAAGACAGAGACAAACAGCTTTCCTCGGTCATGTGATGAGAAGAGAGGCATTGGAGAACATTGTAACAACTGGAAAGATCGAGGGGAAGAGAGGCAGAGGTAGACCAAGAGAAGTGATGCTGGATGGATTGAGACGGTGGCATGGAGGAATATCAGCAGCAGAGTTGATCCAGAAAACCAAAGACCGAGATCTATGGAGAGCCATGAACGCCTGCGCCAGCCGGCACGGCACTTGATGATGATGATGATGATATTGCAGCTTGTTGTTTTCAATATATGTGTTTTATAAGTCTAATGTCTTTCCCATCAATTTGTAGATCTGCAAGCATATTCACCATGTTGACATGTCTAACTCTATCAAATGCCTTTGTATAGTCAATAAAGCAAAGATGTATATCCTTGTTTACTTCTATAGCACGTTAAATAACTGTTCGCAGCATATAATCAGCATTTACTGTACCCTTTCCTTCTACAAACCCGCATTGTTCTTCCCCTATTTCAGGTTGTATCTTCTTCCTCACTCTTTGCATGATAATTCTTAGCAAAATCTTTGTGATGTGACTCATTATACTAATTGTTCTATGTTGATCACATTCCAAGGTTCCTGATTTCTTTGGGATTGCAATAAATATAGAGTTACATAATTCAGGAGGTATATCTCCAGTATCATATAATGTGTTCAGCAGTCTGGTTCTCCCCGAAATGCTTCATGCCGAATGAAAATGACCAATTACAACCACATGGATCTTTTAATAACAGAATCAACAATAACTATATCTTGGGTTGCGAGATGGTCGGCAGAAAGCGTAGATCCGGCTTCCCTCGTAGTAGATTAGAGAAATCACGACTGCAGCATGATATGGCAATGTATTAGGAAGGAATAGAGTCAGAAAGAGACAGAGAGAGAGAGAGAGAGAGAGAGAGAGAGAGAGAGAGGAGAGAGAGGGAGAGAGAGAGCATAATATGATCGTGTAAAATGAAACTTATAGGTATTTGTTGGTCGATAGGGAGAGAAAGAAAGAGACAGAGAGAGAGAGAGAGAGAGAGAGAGAGAGAGAGAGAGAGAGAGAGAGAGAGAGAGAGAGAGGCAGGAAGTAAAATCAAAACAGGTCTAAAGAAACAATCGTAATTGTAAATAAAAACGCACATATATTTAAACTCATTAACATACTTTTATATAACGGCTTCTGCCGACTTTGCTTGAGTAAATTTGTAGAGACATGTTTGTGTATCCAAATAAATTGTTTTCCTTTTCGATTCCACAGTTAATCAGCATGGTACGTATAGATTGTTATCACATGTTGTCAAGATCTCACATGAAGAGTATTTCTAGATAGAGATAGAGGGAGAGATACAGGGGATATCTCTCACTCACACTCATACACAGACAGACACACATCCTCACGCTATCACTCAATGTTTCACTCACTCACTCTTTTACTCTCCCTCTCACTCACACACACTCTAACACTCATTCACTCACTCACACACACTCACTATCTCACTCATTCACTCCTCACTCATTCACTCACTTACTCTCTCACACACAATCGTTCACACACACACTCACTCTCTCAATAACACTCTATCTCACACATACACATACGCATGAATGCACGCATGCACACACTCCCTCACTCACTCTCACACATACACGTACGAACGCATGCACTGACACATTCCCTCACCATTTCTCGCTCAATCACTCTCTCCACCCACACGCATGCACGTGCACACACACACATTCACTCTCTCACTCTCTCTGACACCCACTTTCTCTCTCCTTCTCTCTCTCTCTCTCTCTCTCTCTCTCTCTCTCTCTCTCTCTCTCTCTCTCTCCCACACACACATATATAGTGAACAATTATAGTTAAACAATTATAATGAACAATTATAATGAACAATTATACCAGTAAATGAATTATGGTGGCATATAGTCGGTATGGATTAAGTATTGAAAGAGTTTTCGGTTAAATGTGTAGGGACTCATTGGAGTTTTCAGATCTGGAGGAAGATCATTCCATAAGTGAGCACCAGAATAGGCGAAACATGTTTTGTATAGGTCCAATCTAGGCTTTGAGACATGTAACAAATTTAGGCGCTTGCTGTTCATTGCATTAGATTGAATCAGCGGCAGAAGATACTCTGGGGTATTTTGAGATATAATTTTATTCACTAATTTGGCTTTGTTAAAAAGGAAGCGCTTTCGAAGTGGTAGAAGTCTTAGATGACTGTATAAATTATTACTTTCAACGTGCTTTCTGCCAGAAACCAGACGAATAGCGCGGTTTTGTAGAGAACATAGTCGTTTTAAATTAGATTTAGGGCAACCATCCCAAACTGTGGAACAGTAATCGAGATGTGATTGGATATAGCATGTATAGAATATTTTTCGTGTGCTTTCGTCCAGGAAGTGCTGAATTTTAGCAAGTTGGTAAACTTTTTGTGCTATTTTCTTGGTAAGAACGTGAACATGAGAGCTCCAGCTCAAATGGCTGTCAATTAAAAGACCTAGTGTTTTATGTTCGTTCACATTAACTATAGGTGACGAGCCCAATGCGGAGTTCGAGCGGTGCTCCAGTTATGGCTAGTGTCTGTAGTTTTTGTCTGGTCGTTATTAAGCATTGATTTGGTTTTGTCGATGTTAATTTGCATGCGGTTTTCATTGCTCCATCTAGTAAGATTATCAAGTTCCTTTTGTAAAGAATTCTCTAATTCACTACGGTTTTCTTGACTAGTATATATAGTACAGTCTTCTGCAAATAGATCACAAGTTGTATTGATATATAAAGGAAGATCATTAATATAAACTGCAAAAAGCAGCGGACCTAGTATTGAGCCCTGAGGCACACCAATATTAAGCTGTGTGGGTCTTGATAGACAGTTGTTGAAGGACACGACTTGTTGTCTGTCGGATAGAAATGACGTAATTATGTTCACCATGTTGGTGCTTGTCTTCATTTGTTTTAGTTTTCTAATTAAAATATCGTGATCTACCATATCAAAAGCTTTTTTAAAGTCTACAAACACCGCTCCACAAATTCTACCGTTGTTGATGTTTAAGTGCCAGTTATCGGTCATTTTTGTTAGAGCACTATGGCAAGAATATTTAGGTCGAAACCCAGATTGACTGTTAATTATTAGATCGTTGTTAATTAAATGGTGTAACCTTATTTTATGAATGTGTTTTTCTAGTGGTTTTGATAGCGACGATAGTAAGGAAATAGGTCTATAATTACCCAAAACGCTATTATCGATTGAGCCATTTTTATGTAGCGGAAACACTTTAGCAATTTTAAATGCAGATGGAAAGTAGTTTTTGGCCAGGCACTGGTTATATATGAACGTTAAGGACTCACTAATGACTGGTGCAGCACAACGAAGAATTCTATTACTGATACCATCTAGGCCGTGTGAATTTGTTGATTTGAGGTTTAAGAGATATTTATAAACGTCTGCAACAGACATTAAGGGAATCTCAGCGGGAATATTTCTGGTGCACTTCTCCTCACAGAATGATGCCAGTGAACTTAAATTACACGATGAGTCTGGTATTGAAGACTTTAGATTCTCTATTTCTGATTGAAAGAACCAACTGAATTCATCGCATGTTATAGAATTTGGTATTGCTGATTCTGTAGGGCGTTTCTTATTGGTTAGCAAGTTAATAGCCTTCCATATATTTGTACTGTTTGAATTATCTACAATCAAATTTTTAAAATGATCTTTTTTTATCCTACGAATTTCATATTTAACTTTATTCCTTAGTCTACGGTAATTGATGAAGTCTTTATTTTTGTGTGCTGTATCTCGCTCTCTCATGATTTCCAGAACTTCACTAGTGACCCATGGGGATTTATGTTGATTTTTGACTCGAACTTCTTTGATTGGCACGTGTTTATCGAACACATTGTAGACTGTCTTCGTCCAGAAAGCTAATGCATCGTCCGGGTCAGGAAGTTGGTAAACGTGATCAAGGGCTGCTTTTCTTAAGTCTTGCAAAAATAAATCTTGGTTGAATGCTTTACAATTTCTAAATTTGATACTTACATGTTTATGTTTAAGAGATTTGAACCCAATTCTTGACCATGTACAACATACAGGATAATGGTCACTAACTGTACTAACAGGAACAGAACATTCAATAATATTATCTGGACAAGTAACATATATATGATCAATTATAGTTGAGGATGTGTCAGTAACCCTTGTGGGACGGTTTATTAGTTGTTTGAAATTGTAAGAAAGAATGATATCGTCCCATGTCTGGTTGGATTTACTAATATCTATGTTGAAGTCACCTAGTATCATAACTTCTCTACCTGCTGTAAACACTCTATCCATCATTGTAGTGAAGCAGTCATACCAACTGTACCCGGCACAAGGATTCCTATATAGGTATCCAATGAGAAACGGTTGTTGGCTGGCTGGCTTCACCTCTAACCAAACACATTCTATCCCTACGGTCTCGAGATCACTTCTACGGGAACAGTTGAGGGAATTGGAAATGTATACAGCAATACCTGTCTCTAATTTTTGATTTGCATCTTTCCGAATTACTTTAAACCCCTTAAGTGAGATTTCGGAGTCGGTTATTTTGTCGTTAAGACGACTTTCTGTGATTCCAAACACATGGAACTGTTTGGACAGTATTACCGAGAGCTCAGGTAATTTGTTGAGCAGATGAAAGATGTTGAGATGGCCTATATATAGACCATTTTTGTTGAGCCACTGATCGTGATTGGCGAACATTACAGACTAAAAGGAAAATGTCGCGTGTGGTATAAAAATTGCAGGGATTTTGAAACTTTATTTAGAAATAGTTATGGCTGTTAGAGGGGGCAGGAAAATGTCTTTGCTGGAGTGATATCATGAATGCTTGGTGCAGGGCTGCAGGATTGTATCGCATTAGCTGCTGAAGTTGACGGTTCCACTCATAGGGTTGTAGATTACCGTCCAGCGAGGGACTGCTACGAGTGTCGCTGGAAGTGCCTACATAGATAGATAGATAGATAGATAGATAGATAGATAAATAGATAGATAGATAGATAGATAGATAGATAGATAGATAGATAGATAGATAGATAGATAGATAGATAGATAGATAGATAGATAGATAGATAGATAGATAGATAGATAGATAGATAGATAGATAGATAGATAGATAGATAGATAGATAGATAGATAGATAGATAGATAGATAGATAGATAGATAGATAGATAGATAGATAGATAGATAGATAGATAGATAGATAGATAGATAGATAGATAGATAGATAGATAGATCCCCGCCAGGAGCTGGGCGAAGCCGGGTCGGGTCAGCTAGTTTATCTATATATAACATTTCATGAAAGAACCCCCATTGGAGACACTTCTGAACAATACCATTTAACTCCGCGCAGTTTGTGCCAAAACGAAAATCACAAGACAATTTCAAAAAATGTGTCTTGGTGAAGCTGTAATACTTTTAAAATGATGGACTTAACCTCTAAGCCGTAAATTATATACCGCATATAAACAAACATTGAAATCTACTGTGCAATCTCCAGAACAAAAATATTTTTGTTGGGTGGACATAATGATAAGGTTATATGCTAAATCTCATCATTTTCCCTCAGTTGTTTACTGACATATTGAATTTTATATTGATGCACACACACAAAAAAACACTATAGTTTTTCTAACCTTTGCGTTCATGTCTCCAATGACAATTAGGACCTCTGATGATTTTACAACTTTCAGTGTTTGTTGTGCCGCTCTCCCTGGCGAAGATGTTAAGGACGCTGTGCGTAATCCCGTATGCCCACGTATGAACAACAGCTGCGCGAGATTCGGCAGCTGATCGCGTCGCGTTTGTTTTTTACGGAAAGGTATGTGAGCCGGTCGTTCAGAAATCAATGGCAAACTACTGAACGTAAAACTTGCCAAGACATCAACAGCAGCTGAAAAATGCTGGTGTTGACTAGAGTGTCCTGTAAATAGAATATGCAGAAAAAAGAGTGTGTGTTGTAGGTCTTCATAATATTCCTCTAGCTGTTCATTACTGTAATCGGTCGTTGGAGCATACGTCTGAAGAATTATTATGTCGAAAGGTTTTGCCTTAATTTTGATTAGTATCATTCAATCCTTTTGAGCCCAGAATCTACTAATATTTTTCTCTGTTTCTTTTTATTAAAATTCTACTCTTCTCTCGTGGTGATCTCCTCCCGAGTTAATGAATATGTAGTCGACGTTCCTTATATAACTCGCATCTGTCCATTTTGTTTCAGACAGATCTAAAATATCTAAATCCATGTCTTTGGTTCCCGAAGTAGGGTCGTCAAATTTCCCTGCCTGGTACCAATTACCAGACTGCTCCTTCTACTTTTTAGGTAGATATTGCCAGAATGCACCCTTCCAAAAGAATGTGTGATGCATTCGTCATTATTCACTTCCTTACTCGCTATGGGAGTTGTCTCTTCCCTGAGCATATTTACAACATACTTTTTCCAGGAGGCCAAGAATTGGCCGTATCGCCCTTTTTCTTTCTGTTGTGACCGCATTGCTGTCTGTGGTTTACTACGTGGTGAGGTCCCAATCTCTTCCACGATGGCTAGCCATGTTCACTATTGTGTCCTGAACACACCTTATGTGTCATCATGTGTGTTATCAATCATATTTACAACAGACTTTTTCCAGGAGGCCAAGAATTGCCCGTATCGCCCTTTTTCTTTCTGTTGTGACCGCATTGCTGTCTGTGGTTTACTACGTGGTGAGGTCCCAATCTCTTCCACGATGGCCAGCCATGTTCACTATTGTGTCCTGAACACACCTTATGTGTGCCACACACTCTGCTATATCGCTTTCGAAGCCGTTGCTTTGTATATATAGATTCATCCGTCGTGTTCACCGTCCCAGTCTTTTGTGTACTAGGAATGGACATTCCCGTAGTAGGATATTATTCCTACTTCACTAATGTAGTTTACCAGTCAGCCAAAACTGTTAACCGTCGTGTGGCCACCGCCGTACACAAGCGGTATTCGTGGAGCCATATGTGAGCTAGATGAAGAGATGGGAATCAAATGGGATTCTGGTCTATCCCTTAGGATATGGCTGCCACTCACCGTGAGGAATACATGTGAAGAAGAATTTGTTTTATGCGGCAAGATAAGATCACAAATACCGAAGAATTTGAAACATCGTGTATTGTGACGGTATGTTCCATACTTAGTCTTCGTAGACTTAGATGGATATGATACTTAGAAAAATGGGCAATATGTAGAATACCACAGGGCACCTCTTTTGGTGAATTACAGATGGGTAAAATATCCAGGTGTCGGCCAGTACTAAGATACAAAGATGTGTCTCAGCGAGACATGATTGATACGGCATTGATATTGCATCCTGGGAGCAAGTCGCCACTTATCGAGTTGCATGATGGGAAAACAACAGGAAAGGAATAAATCAACGGAGAAAATGATTGCAGATTGGTCACAGACTAAGTGTGTAAAAGATCAGATGGAAATAACCATGTGTTAACATGCATCCTTGTGGAAGAACATTTACCACTCGAATTCGTCTGATCAATCATGTTTCGCTATTGCCTTAGATCTTAGTTATGTCTTTTAGACAACGTAATATAAGACGCTCACAATATATCCCAAATTCTCCAAGATTCTCTAGACGCCAATGTGCCTGTAGTAGTAATTAATCTATTAGTGTTCGCAATGTGAGTACTGTGTTGTTTGTACTTGTCCCGTCTCAAATCCTTACTGTTTTATGCAAATGTTCACCTATATTTTCTTACTTGTTCATCTTATTAGAAGTTTGGTGTTATTTTATGAGGTTGATTGTATGATATTCTAAGTATTAAATTGTTCCTGGTTTCTCGGGTAGAGCAATAAAATCAACCTTCTCAACATTATGAGTTGCATATTCCTTGCTGTATATATATATATATATATATATATATATATATATATATATATATATATATATATATATATATATATATATATATATATATATATATATATATATATATAATTCAAAAGTTAGTTAATTATTCTATCCCAAATTCTCCAAGATTCAATTATATTTCTTTATTTATAGTTTGTATTAGCAATTTGGCTGTTTTGGGACTTGTTGCTGTACACGGTATTACTCTGTATGCAGATAGCAAATACTGTAAGCAAGGTCGCGTTACTTCCACTTATGCTTGTGTGTCCATATCCATGTATTTATGCACTAATCTATTTTGTTTTTATTGGCTGAATATTCTTCAATTTTAAACAAATTAAAACAACATTTTTAAAAAAATGGCAAAATTAGAAAACGGAGAAAAACAAATGATTTTCAAATGAAAATAAAAAACTTATCTTAGGGTCAAATTCAGACTTTTCTGTAATGTTTAATTTCTGGTAGGCTTTTTTGTGCTTACGAGCATATGCCAGTTATTGACTGCGTGATTTCTTACGTTGAGCAGATGGTTGTATGTTAAATTTCTTGGAAAAAGACATTTTTCAATTCGCGTGTGGATCAGTTGTCAAGCGAAAACACAACAAAACGGCCATCCTGGAAACCTACGTGATCAGTTTCCGCCAACGGGGATTGCGCATTCGGCGAGGTGTTCCATATATGGGAGTTTCCGGAAGATTATTGATTCGAAAGAAACCGTCGTACACAGAAGAGCTCTCAATTAAACGAACCCGAAGTTTAACGAACAATTAGGGGAGTTCGTGACCTTTACATTGATGTATGACACACGTGGATAGAGCGTCGGCGAGATATCGTTGCTGTGGTTTGAAAAAAACGTCAATTTCGCTACAATTTTCAATAAATAGACAATTCTACACCTAGGGTGGGTTAAGTAAAATATGAATATTGCATTAAAATAACCGTTTTCAAAGAAAAACAAGTGCTGAATCTGATAGAAGACATGCTAAAGTGTTTAAAAATGAACTATTCCAAAAATAGCCAACCTGACCAAAATTCGATATTTTTTTTAGATTTGCATCGCCTTAAAATTGCGATTCTCTCCTACTTTGTTTCTAATTGCAAAGTATTGATAAGTTCACCAACACGAATCCTTGTCCTTGCTAAATCCGTCACTTGGAAAATTCCATCGATGCCCTACACACATTCTTATTTTGCATAGTGGTTAGTCCAGCCATTTCCTTCAGCCATGGAGCGGAAGCTTCAAAGTCCTTCAATAGTATGTGCTTCATGTTCAACAGGCCGGGGTTATCAGTAACCCCAACCAACTACCGCCTTATTTTGTGATGCGTGCACTGACAGATTTGCCAGGAATGGGTGGGCTGTACTTAGCCATGATATTCAGTGGCTCGTTGAGTACACTCTCATCGGGTAAGTAAACGGTGAAGGTTAAGATAAATACGATATTTAATGCAACGTCTCATACTGGAGACGTGATTACTATTTAAAATAAAGGAACCTATTACACGCCTTGAGATGTGTTGGGTTAGTTAGTTAGTTAGTTAGTTAGTTAGTTAGTTAGTTCTTTTCTTAGTTAGTTAATTGGTTGATTAGTTAGTTAGTTATCTAGTTAGTTAGTTAGTTAGTTAATTGGTTGATTAGTTACCTAGTTAGTTAGTTAGTTAGTTAGTTAGTTAGTTAGTTAGTTAGCTAGCTACCTAGCTAGTTAGTCAGTCACCAATCATCATCATTGTATCTATTAGTCCTTACGTGCTCAGAACCTACCCTCAATATCTTCATCTATCAGTTGAATAATATGCTGACTTCTCATCCTTGAATTGAGGACGTAAACGACAAGTACCTCAGAAGTCTCAGTGGGTTCGCCTGATGGCGAGCGACACTGGTAATAGGGAAAGCTAATTCACATGCAAAAGTAAGTCGATTTCTCTGGACATAGTAGCAAGTGCTTGGGTTCAAAGCGAGTGAAACAAAATACAAATAAAATATAAATCAACAGTGAACTGCTCACTTGTTGTCATTTCTCTCCATTGGTAAATATACCTCTTGAAATATTTGTATTATATGTTGTCAGTAATTTTAGTTTTATTCCATTTAGATATCGGTTGTTTGTTTCGTTTTAAGCTTGCACTAACTGTATTGGTATGTTAATTCCCAATTGTATCGCTGACGGTAATATTGTATCGTTAACATGCCGTAATTCAGACATGTCTATTACCCTCCAAATGAAAAGGGATCACATTGCCTCTTGTCACTGCTTTCCCTAACATGCATCAGTATTTTCTTAATGTGCTACCAAAGAAATAACACGCCATCTGATGCTATCATTTGTTCAGAAATACTTTACAGTTTATACATCATTAAATCTGCTTGCTCTGTATTGGTTATCGCTTTAGTGTTTTCCTGTAGGCTGTTACACTGTGTTTGTTATCGCTTTAGTGTCTTCCTGCCTGTAGGCTGTTACAACTAAACAATCGAGCTTGGTAAACTTCCATTTGCATGCTATGGTAGCTGATTGCACGCCCTGCCCTCTTAGATAACGATGGTAAATGGCGTGCCTATGTGCACGTTGCACACAATAACAATCCTTGTGAGGTTAGAGATCTAAGAGAATAGAATGAACAGGCTGCTTCCATTGCTAACTTCTGAAATTATAAAACCTATACAAAACTGGATACTAGGTTGTTGTTTTTTTCGCATATCCCTTTACAGCTGACAACACCAGCATTTTACAGCTGTCATTGATTTCTTGTCAAGATTACGCTCAGTAGTTTGCTATTGCTTTCCGAAGGGCCTGCTCACTTATCCCTAAGTCACCAACGCGGCGAGAACGCTACCAATTCTCTCCCGCTGTGTTACGCCACGTGGATACACGGAATTACTGAGAAACTCGTTTAAACTCTAGGCCAGGAGACCGGCGGATAATAGGTAATGACATAAAATATCTGCCTTGAACGTAGAGCCTCGTTTTGTGATCCATGAATGGTGGGTTTCTCGTGGAGTTATCCGAGAGTGGAATTAAACTGATCGTTTACATACAAAGCCAAATTACTGTGTGCTTATAAATAAGGGAGGTGGCAACCCCACCTCATGAGTAGTGACCTGGAATAAGTGATCATCTTACACTCAACACTCCAGTGGCCATATCTGCTATGGAACTATCTTAACGTTTATGATATTACGCTTCTAGCAACACTTGATATAGCATATTATTTTTAATACATTTATGGCTATAACATTTATGATGATATTTTAATTCCAAACAATAAGTTCTTTGGCAGCCAACACAGTAGAGGACCTATTAAAGACACCGCTGAAGAGTATTAAGGAAACTACTGTTACTTTTATTACAAAAGTGATTGTGTTTGGGTATGGCGTGTTGACTATAGGACTTGCCTATTGGGCCAGCTCTTTGAAAGGACCTCTAACTAATATCGTGAACAGTTGTCTTGGAGCAAGCGGTGGACCTATTCTGGGCATATTTATACTTGGCGCCCTTGTTCCATGGTCCAACAAATACGGGGCTATTGGTGGGGGTGTTATTTCCATATTATTCAATGTGTGGTTAGCGGTAGGAAATCAGATGTACGCATCGATCATGTACTCCCTACCCCCTCCAAAAAGTGACAAGTGTCATCTGAATTCTTCCATGAAGTTATAACGCTGAAGGAAATTGCAAGCTAATTCTGTACACACCTGACTTGCAAGATACGGTTTCTCCTCAGATGTGTCATGTTACAAATGTTGATAACCATCGTTATGTGAATAATGATAAGAAAAATGCTATTGTATAATTAAAATATACATGCATAGAAATTGACTACCATAACAGACGCCGAAGAAAAAAATAGAGATTAGAGTACTCATCTCTTCTCATCTCATCATGTTCCTCTTGTACCTTGCGGTGTCGAGGTGAAGTATAAACTTCGTGAGAGTGCCCGATTATGGGCTTCATATATCGATATTCCCATGGACTCTGCTATTCCCTCCGTCCAACGTTTACGTGGTCGGCCTCTTCCTCTGTTTCCATCTGGTCTGTACATCATTGCTTGTTGTGGTATGCTGTTGACTGGTAACCTATTTGCATGGCCAAACCACCTGACTTGCTGCTTTCTAATAAAATCTAGTGCTGCTTCAACCCCCACTTTAGTCCTAATTTCTTCATTTCTGATCTTATCTCTTCTTTGTACGTTGAGTATTCTTCTCAGGAACCTCATTTCTGTTGTTGTGATTTTTCTTTTCTCTTTTTCTGTCATTGTCCAGGTTTGGCATTGGTAGCATAGAGTTGGTAGGAAGATTGTGTTGTAAAGTGCCTCCTTGAAGTTTATACTTCACCTCGACAAGTTATTGATACATGTTTGTTCTTTAGTATTGGTGCCATTTGTCCAATGAGTTGATTTGCCTTACTGCACCTATTTTTGATCTCGTCCTCTGATCTACCATTTGATGATATTATACTTCCTAGGTACTTGAAACTGTTCACTTGTTTCAAGGGATGTTCGTTTAGGTGAATTGTTGTTGTTTGTTCTTCTTTAATTATAGTCATTACCTCTGTTTTGCTTGTGCTAATTTTCATGTTATGTTCCCTACACATTTCGTTTAGACTATTCATGTGGTCTTGTAATTCAGCTTCTGATTTTGCTATTAGTGCTTGGTCGTCCGCAAACAGGAGTTTTCTAATGGTTAGATTTGTAGATGGTTCTTCTTCTGTGTTCTCGTCATGTGGTATTCTTGCTGTCTCTGTTTGGCTGGTTTCTATACATATGTTGTCTATATATGTTATGAACAAGAGAGGGGACAGGACACAACCTTGTTGTATTCCAAATCTTATGGCGAAGGGTTCTGAGTGTCCTCCAGTTGCTCTCACTATGCATTCACTGTTGTTGTATAAACTTCTACATAGGTTTGTTAGATGTGTACTCACTCCATATTGTTTAAGGATTTCCCACAGCTTGTTTCTATCTACTCTATCGAATGCCTTTTCTTGATCGACAAAGGCTAAGTAGAGTGTTTCATTGAATTCGATTGATTTTGCTATAAGTCGTCTAAGAGCAAAAATGGCATATGTGCATCCTTTGTTTTTTCCTAAATCCAAGTTGTGTTTCGCTTAGCTGGGGTTCTAAAGCAGTTCATAATCTTTTTTCAAGTATTTTGCAAAATATTTTCCCAGTATGGCTCAACAGTGAAATGCCTCTGTATTGTGTGTAGTCTCTTTTGCTGCCTTTGTTTTTCCAAATTGGGATAATTATGGCGTTTCCCGTCTCGTGGTGTCTGTTGTTCTACCCAAACATGATTGAATAGTCTATGTAGCCAAACTGTTCCTACTTCTCTTGCTGCTTTAATTGGTTCATTTGGTATTTCATCCTGTCCTGGTGATTTGTTCAATGGGGCTAATCTGATGGCTTCTATAATTTCTTCTTTTAGTATGTCTGGTTCTAGTTCTTCGGTGACATTTGTATAGGTCTCTTGAATTCCTGTGACATCTGATTGGATGTTGAGAAGTTCTTCAAAATACTGCTTCCATCTTATTAGGATTTGACTTTGTTCACTTATTGGTTCTCCATTTTCGCTGTCAATTATTTCAGTTGGGTCAAAGGGTTCTCCTCTGGTTTGCATTGCACCTATCTTTTTGTAGAAGTTTCTAGTCGTTTTAATTTAGGGTTTCTCCATACTCTTCTCAGTCTTTTTGTTTTTCCCTCTTTACTATTCTATTAACATGTCTTCTCGCTATTCTATATTCTATGTAACCGCATTCCTGTTAGTTAGTTAGTCGCGGTTCCAACTTCACAGCAACGGGTCGTCCCCATTATGCTCCGTTCCTGTGCCAGTGAATATCACACAAAACGCTCCCCACTGTCCAATTTGAAAAGTGGAAAAGACAGGATGTTTCCTAGATGTTCACCCACACAGTCCACGAATATACAGTTTATCGTCGATGGCAGTGGCAGTCAACCAGAAGCCCAGCAGCTACGCATTTCTGCACAAGGCAAACTCCGGTCAACTCTGGGACATAGCCAGCTGCCATCGCTCCGAACAGGCAGTCACGTTCCAAAAAACCTCGGGCAGATTCAAAAGCATTTCCCACGAAACTCACAGCTCACAGTTTGCTCTTCAACCACTTTTTATATTTTTTCCTTTTTGTCTTTTACTGCTTTTTTTACTTCTGCATTCCACCAACTTGTTATTTTCTTTATCCGTGTTTTGCGTTTTTTCGTGGTTCCACGTGTTATTTTTGCAGTATTTAAAATGCTTGATTTGAACATCTCCCATTCTTCTTCCACTGTATTTCTCTCTGTAGGTAACTTTTCAAAGAGTTCAGTTAGTTCTTTGTCATAATTTTCCCTTACTGCCTCGTCTTTAAGGTTTTTTAAGTTTACTGATTCACATGGCATGTATTTTCCTGCTCTTTGTTTACTTCTACTGATGGTTCTTAGAGATTAGAGTACACACTAGACAAAATACAAATCAAAATAGTTGGCTGTTGGTCGAAGTGAATTTCTTCATTCACTGAGCCGCTGTAGTCATTTGGAACCGGAAAGTGCAATGCCCGGTGTCTCCATTGTAACATGTAATGTTCATACCATCGTGTATTTCCTCTAATCTAACCGTCTGTTTTCTACTTCTATGAGTGTCAAGCAATATCTGTGAAAGTATGTCTCATGTTGTTTCTCAGGGATTCTCCAACATTTGAGGCGTTTCTATATTTATGTGTCTTATAATATATGTTTAGGTAGCTCAGATATAATTCTTTAGGAACAAAGGCTGTAATTTTAGCTTGATGGAAACACCTCTTGTAAATTATCTCAGATCAGATCACATCAGTAGTTATCTGCCTAACGATGTTCGACTACAAATAATTTCTAAGTGTCTCTTTTTCTCTCCAGCACTCCATTTTGATATCCTTTATCCAGTATCCATCTTTGGACCTGTTATTTCACTCTTGTACTTTTGTCAATCCCCCATAAGTATAACGTGTGTGTGTGTGTGTGTCTCTGTGTGTGTGTGTGTGTGTGTGTGTGTGTGTGTGTGTGTGTGTGTGTTTATGTTTAAATTGTTGCGTTTCCTTAGCAAGACGTTGTGAATAACCCGTTTGATTTTCTAGGCAATTATACGTTCTGCAGTTTGCCATTGATTTCTAACGAGAGGTCAACGTGTAAGTCCAACTGAGCGGTGCGTGGAAAAATTCCACTACCTAGGCTACAGAGCACTGGAAGCTTAAGAGCGAACATGTTAAACCCCTCGGCCATACTGACTCTTTTACAGGTGAACGTGCAAAGTTCATTTATGTGCGTTATGTAACACTGTAGTTTGTACAGAACGCTTGTTAACTCCAATAATTAATGGATAGAGTGATTGATTTTCACCTACGATAATGTTCATGTTTGCAATACACAGTTGGTTATTTCTGTTATCGTATATAGCTTTGAAACATATGTGCTGAGAAATAACTATGACTTGTTTATACATTTGTTCATTGATATCAGATATAAACTATGGTCATAAAGATAACAAAGGAAAAGAATTTCGTTTACTGTATTCGACGAACAATAAACGATTGCTCAATTATAGCGAGGAGTAAGCTATTAGACGGTTGCAGCCAGTTTTGTGCAAACAGGAAGACTTCGCTTTGAATTTGAAATTACTGTGCCGATAACAATTGCTCACTATTCGAAACCATTTTGTAACTATGTGTTTTGAGTATTTCATCCAATATATTATAAAGTTATTCACTTCAAATGATGTATAACTCTACAGTATGCACAATATGAAATGCAGCGAAATATGTCCGGCAATAAATCATGCAACACATAATGTATGGCTTCTGTGTTTAAATGCATTAATTCATGTTTTCAAGGCAGACTTTTTATATGCCCTGACAGTTATCACAGTTTCCGTCTTTCTTGTGATAATATGCAATATTTGTGATTAATTCTGTGGATTTGAATAGTTGACTAGTTCTTTAAGACCCAATTCCGTTTTTAAACAAAAAAGCCAATATCATTATTGGGACGTACAACCCTTCTTTCCTGCGAGAAGTTTACATAAGAACACACATTCGTAGGACATCTACATCGACGGCATCACTATTTACTGCCAACGGGTCTATACTACGCGACGAGCACCATATACCAAACACTCTGCAACAGTGTCCCTTGTTTTCCTTATCTATAAGTGTATCAGCTGCAATTCCTATAGAAAATATTAATTCGTTATACGTGACTCTCAGTTACATGTCGCGCAGACTACATTAACTAAGAGTGCATGTCTCTTGGGACTCTGGTAGTGCAATGGCTAATAAGTTTACCTGCTAGCCTGGTAGTTATGGGTTTGAATGCGTATAGCGGCAAATTTAAAATTGACCTAGTTTCTGAACAATAGGCCTTAAAGCTGTCAGTCAGCAATGGTAGTGCAGATGCAGTTATAAAATCTCTGGGATTTTCTCAGGTTTGCACAAGATGGGTTCCTCGAAGTCTTAAAAATGACCGCCGATTGCAAAGGAAAGCAATTTCTTCTGAATTGTTGGAGCGTTTCAATACTGATGGAGAGAACTTTTTGGCTAAGATCGTTACAGGTGACGAAACCTGAGAACATAATTTTTAACCTAAAACAAAAAGACAGTCAATGAAGTGGTATCTACCGCAATCACCATTACACCAGAAATCCAAAATAACTTCTTCAGATGGATAGGTCGTGATCACTGTCTTTTAGCAGATTGAAGGTGTGATTCTTGTGGATGTTATTCCAAGAGGAGAGACAATCAATTCGCAAGCTTACATTAGGACATTGAAAAACTTCAATCAACGTTTTCGCAGAGTTTGGCCGCACAAGAATCTAGCAGACCTGCTTCTCCATGACACCATCACACAACACGGGAAGCAATCACCGAATTGCGTTAGGCGATACTACCCCATCCACCGTGTAGTCCCGATTTGGCACCCGATGGTTTCCATCTATTTGGTAAACTTAAAGATGCACTCAGTGGGAGAAAGTTTGAAAATGATGAATGAAAGATTCATGCAGCGACAAAATGGCTACATGGTCAAGACACAATATCGTACGGGCAAGGAATACATGCACTTGTTTCGTACGGGCATAACTCTGTAAAAGTTGATGGCTCTTATGTTGAATAATACCGATGTTTATATGACATACTACTGTGTCCATTACCCCATGCGGACAACAATCACCATAGGATTTATAATACTGTGAGGGTTAAACCATATTCAGCTGCTTGGTGGCTTTCTAGTCACAGGACTATCATGCTGAGCCGGTGATGGACCCTACTATAACTTCTCCTTGATATTGAACCGGGTAGGGGTAATGGTGAAATCGAATCGAATCGAAATGGCATATCCATGTTTATTGTGTGTAAATTGCATGCTTTTTTTAATAAACAGCTCCTGAGAAAAACGACCTGCTGCGTTACTTTCTGAACGCCCCTCGTATGTGTCTAGGTTATCGTATCTAGGCTACATTTGCAATAGAACAAACGAATTCATTATATGCTTCTCAACTGCATGATTATAGAACACGTACACTTACTCTGTGTCTGTCTGCTACATTTCTTACATAACAAATTCATCCACTCTATGTCTGTCAGTAACATTTCTACTATGCTGAATTCACTCACGTTACACGTTTCAGCGTAAATGTCTTATATAAAGAAATGCTCTGTAATTCACATGTTTATCTAATAAAGGGGCTCATTCTAAATCTGTTCAAACTGACTTATTATGTCTGTCAATTACATTTCTTACAGAACAAAATTCGGGATTATCCGTGGCGAAGTGGCCAAGCCGTCTACTTCGTGTTCTGAAAGTTGTGGGCTTGATTCCGGGCTACGATTTTGGTTCACATGTGCATTTTTCACGAAAACTCCTGAGATTCGTCGCTGGAGCTGCGGAGTTCGTGCTCTGTGCGACACTTTCGGCAGGTCATCCTGCAGAAAGAGACCGAGCCATATGGGATAAAACGCGATGCAATGAAGATGATCATCTCGACTTTTAATACCTTTTTAAAGACAGAACAAATGAATTTTTTTTTTCTGTCAGCTACATTTCTAATTGAACAAACTTGTTCACAGTTTACACAAAGAGGGACCACATCAATATTTATCATCGTCCTCATGTGCCTTGCCGATAAACTTGGGCGGTCCGTTTCGCCATCTCACACGATCACCAGAGTCGTGTATCAGCAATATGTTCTTGTCTCGACCGACCATACCACGTAGTTAAGCCATCCAGGTAACTACTTCTCTACCTTCCCCTTGTTCTTTCCCCCTCAATCTGCCAGTTGTCATCACCTTCTCCTATTTATTTCTTCTCATTGCGTGACCAAAAATTGTGACTGTGTACGTCTAATTTCTCCAATCCGTTTACGATTTTCATGTGTTTCTTGTTGGACATGGTCACTGGTTGTTCTGTCTGTCCGTGGTATTCCTGGCAGTTTCCTCAGTGACCACAATTCCACAGTCATTAGATGTTTTTTTCAGATTGTCTGCTCAATTTAGTCCAACTGACTGGTGTAGAAGTCGAACCCGCTACCCCGACATCAACATACCGGATGTTTAAGAACGAACGATCTTATCCATTCGGCCAAATTGATTTCCTAGTCAAATTTGTTTAAGAACCAGTGACAGCTGGGCAGGTAGTGTGGTCAGTGTCACGCCGGCCGTCTTCACTTCCAACACCTTTTCCTGGTGACTATTTTAAGCTGCCTCGACCAAGGAGTCCAAATATATTTTTAACCCCTTGTTTCAACGGGGGTTCGAACACATGGCCAGCTGGCCGGCAGGAAGCAGGCGTGCCACCGCACCTTCGGGTCAGATTGGTGCAATATCGTCGTAGATTGGTGCAATATCGTCGGTTATAGAAAGAATGTGAATCATACTGTGCGATGAATCCCGTAAGCTCTGGAAGCTGAAACCAATGAGCAGCTGTTCCAACCATTAACATATTAAATTTTCTAACACTCTTATTTCACAGTCGGCTCTGAGGCGAAGTAGTTACATTCGTAATCCCGCAAACCGCGTTGGAAACACAACTGCGGGCGATTTGGAAGCAGACCACATTGCGTTGGTTTTCAAGCAATGGTATGAAAACAGGTCTATCAGAAAGCAATAGCACACTTGTGATCGTAAACTTGGCCTGAAATTACAAATAGTCAATTTCTGGTGTTGATTCCGATGTCATGTGCTCGTAGATGCTATGCAGCTAACTTTAACTTTAACTTGTCTCTCATTAAAACATGACATTAAGAAAGATACGCAGATTTTCATAATTTACAAATGTCCTGGGTTTACCACCACCGTAGCTACAAAGAAAAAGACAAGGAAGACAAGGAATTATATCTCAAAGGAATGAACATAGAAGAAAATATGGAGGAAGATGAGAACAGCGAAAACGAGTAGGAAAAAAACTACAAATGTTCACTAATTGGTGCTTGCTAAATATAGAAGGATTAACATGATATAACAAAATCATTAATGTGGAACTCGAGGAGATCTAGACACGTGCCAATGAACCAAGAGGTGTAGAAAGGACACTGGCACTTGATAGGGCTTACATTGAAGAAACCCCCAGAAGATCATAATTAGAAAAGCCTTAGTCTGAAACCCACAGAGCGAAAGAAATAGAGGAACACCTAAAGACCTAAGAAGGCAGATCTGATATAAGACTGGTTAAAGTATGAGATGGCAAAACACCACCGCTCACGCGTATCGACATGGCACATGATGTTTATGAATATATTATATATACCTTGAGTATTTATTTTGAGGAAGAAAGGGTTTGGGTGTGGGGTTTGTACACAAATATTTGATATTCACAGCCTGCTTTCCCTCTCTCCCTCCCTCCCTCTCTCTCTCTCTCTCTCTCTCTCTCTCTCTCTCTCTCTCTCTCTCTCTCTCTCTCTCTCTCTCTCTCTCTCTCTCTCTCTCTTCTATTTTTTGCTTCAGTTTATATAATTCAAGAAATTAAATGGTTTATATATTCATTATCGTCCCTTATAACCATAATGCTCCATTATAATACAATCCATTAAACAATAGAACAACAGTTAATACTATCGTTAAAATATTCCATTAATCAGACATTCCCCAGCTATGAATCATGATCCGTTCATTGGCATTTCACCAGTATTATAAAGTTACGTTGGTATGTAATTTACCCCAGACATTCACAGTGCAGGATGGAGAGTACTGTCTCGCTACAGATCGTTGATTACCTTGTGATAGCACTAACTTTGTTTATCTCCTTGGGGATTGGAATTCTGTTTGCTGTAAAGGACTTCAAAAATGTCAACAGAACGGAGTACTTGCTTGGTGGACGACGCATGTCTATGCTGCCTGTTGCATTTTCTATTTTTGCAACTTTTATAGTAAATATGTTAACACAAAATGTTGACTGTCTATATATAATGCATGAAATTGTATAGGACAAAAGAATATTTTATTTTGGGACCGAAACTGGCTCTAAAGTAGGGGTCTTGAGGATCGAGCAGTTTGCGATGCGAAATATTGATTAAAACATGGCTGCCCTACTATCGATTTGCACCGTATAAAACTGCAGCCCGTGGTACAAACGAAACGCATGGGACTTCTCTCGAAAGGAGTATAATTGCTGCATGACAAAACCCGTTCACATACAGCAAAAGATACACTATATGCTCTTAAATTTGAGGTCTTGAAACATCCAGCATATAGTCCAGACTTAGCGCCATCGGACTGGTACTTGTTTGGAACCACTGAAAGAGAGGTTCAGAAGAGTGTGTGGAACAGATAAAAGAGTCTACTAGAGTCTTTATTGTATTGAGTATGGGAAAATCAAGAGCCAGTGACAGATTCAGTTCAGTAGAAAATATGACTGATAAGACAACTCAGCAAAATATGTAAAACTCATAACAAAGTCAAGTTAAATGTTACAATAAATGAGAAAGTATAACTGAATATATAGTACAAATACCTTTTTTTACAGGACTTAGCTGTCAACACCAGCATCTTTCAGCTGTATGTTGATCTCTTGGCAAGATTACGCTCAGTAGTTTGCCATTGCTTTCTGAGCGGCCGGCTCACATACCCCGTAAGTTACCGATGCGATTCGAACCACTGCTTATTTGAACCGTCATCACGTTACCGACGAGAGTATACGAGATTACGGAGAAAAGTCATAACCTCTAAGCCACGAAGCCGGCACAGATACCTTTACGTCTCTAAAAAAATAGTGGTGTGCAGAACAGATAACACAAACATAATCTGCGGAGCAGATGAAACTACCAATGAATGTGCATTACAAACAACTGAATTCAGTAGCGTGTAAAAACATAGACAAGTGTGTAAGAAAGATACGAGAGACTACAAGGTCTGTAGGATATAGAAAAGACTTGTCAAAACCTACAATTAATATATTATATATTATGCTATACTTAAATCAGTCCTCACAGAATCATGTCCTGAATTGTATACACAATTGGTAATATGTGAGGAGCATAATATATATGAGGTGCGTTGTGAGTTGAACCTAGGACCGCCGTACGCGGTGGGGATTACATTTTTAAGTACCACCATGTTCAGCAGTCAACCCAGTACATAAAACGTGTACCAGGCAATTTTCGGGGACGTAAAAGACAGCTGGCGTAATATCCATCACATGACATATCTAGCACTGATTGATCTAATATATGGACCTAGAAGAATATGCTTAACATGTCGCATGGAATGAGCAAGGAATCTTGAACTTGTAACTGTAATATTTGTGAAATAATAATTCAAACATGATAGTATATTATTAAACTGATCTAAGGCTTAGATCACGCACAGTGACTAGTTTTCTTGTTGGTCAATTCAACGGGCCTGGATTCGAATCCCCTGTAGTATGCTACATGTCCGTGAACACTTGTCATCACTTAACTCATTCAGTGCCAAACAAACATAGGTGTGGACCAAACATGGTGCACAATCAAATGAACAAGTATTATCATGTAAATTTCTATTCACGGAGCATTAACATTACGGTAGATACCTCGAAACGAAACAAATAACACGATCACTCTTGTATGGCGATATATCGCCCTTCTATCCAACTGGAAACTCACCTGTGCCGATATACAATGCTTCGGCACTGAATCAGTTAAAACAGTGTCTAAAGTTAATGGTTATTACACAATGTTCTGGCAAGTGAGGCGCCGGCTGGGTTGAGATTACATAGTTAATATAACTGTTGGTTATTAACCTGAGGATAGACTTATCTCTGTCAGTCTACAATATCCGGAAAGAGTCAACTCTCCATCGGGTGCTGCAACAGCAAGATAGAGGCATACTGAGAACGAAAAGGAACTACAACACCGGAAAGAAAGAAAATAAACAAGCACAAGAAGAAGGCCAAGCTTGCCGTTTTAAAATATTATAAGGTTGACTAGAATGGCAGGACCAGACGGATCGGGGGAAATATCTGGTGTGTTGGTCTGATGCATAGAAAGTGACGCTAAAAATGGCTTACGAGTGGTCGGACAAGAGTCCGATGACAGCTCTCGAGGTGAGGAAAAGTCTGACGACTTATTCCTCCGTGTGCTCTGGCTTACAGTACGTGATGGTCCCAACACTTGACATCCCCACAGTGTGTTCCTGATATGGCACTTACCTTTGATGGTTTTAGGAGGAAATTCTAGGATCTGCATGGCATCTCATTTTGCACTTTGACGCCGTGTTGTGAGAAGTGCTGCCTCACCAAGGTTTTCAACAAGACTGGAGAAGAGGCTGAATCTAAAGTTTTCTAAAATACATCCATCAGTTAAAACAAAAACAACAACAACAACAAAAATCAGAAAAACAACAGACATATGTTTGCTTAAGAACATACTTACTTACTACACTACTGCCTAATGCTCACTGGAACCGTGGTAGCGTAGCGGCCAGACGCTGACCTACCGGCTCGGTGGTCATGGCATTGAAACGCATTTGGACGGTGATGCTTTTAAAAAACATATATCTGGACTCCCTGGTCCTCCCAGTTTAAAATGGGTACCAGAAAATTATTGGGAAGTAAAGGCGGCCAGCTGCATACAACAGACCGTATCTTCCACCGAGTGTTGATTGGTTTCTAAATATATGGGTCTACCGCTATGTGCCCAAAGTCCTTTAAATCAAGTGAAAAGAACCTTTACTTTACTTTACTTTACTTTACTTTACTTTACTTTACTTTACTTTACTTTACTAATGCTAATGGTAACGAGACCCGCTACGATTACCACGTTACAATTATAATTTCAGTCGGGCATTGCCCTTGTGGGGATAGTCACAGAAATATATTTGGCAGGATTCATGGCGGGTACAATATATGTTGGAATCGGCTTAGGTTACGTTGTGGCTGCGGTTACTATTGTGCCTCTGCTGTACCCACTGCGATTGACAAGTCTGTACGAATACCTTCAGCTGAGGTTCCAGTCCAGAACGCTTCGAATACTCGTGGTCATTCTTGGAATGTTACAGACCTTGTGCTATTTGGCAGTAGTCCTTCTCTCCCCAGCGTTAGCGTTGCAGGTTAGTTGTGTGAGTGTGCGTGTGCGTGTTCATATGTGTATGTGTGTGTGCAGCTTGGATAAACATGATACAGTAGTTAAGCAGAAAGACAGATCGGCATCTGACTGAACGTCAGACAGACCGAAAATTTACCATGGTAGGCATTCAGATATACAAATAGAGAAACTGACACGAAAACGAAATGTCCAAACAAGGATGCAGTTAGGCATACAGAAATACATATATACAAGTAGACAGACATACAGACAGACATATAAACAGAAGACGATAACACCAACAGACAGACGTATTGGCAGTTAAACAGATACACAGAAAAACGGATAGATAGACAAACCAATAGAGAGACAGATATTGTAAAAGACAAGTGTCTAGACAGACAGACAGACAGACAGACAGACAGACAGACAGACAGACAGACAGACAGACGGATGGATGAATGGATGGATGGACGGAGAGATGGATGGAATGATGAGCGAATGGACGGACAGACAGACGGATGGACCAGCCTGTGGACGGCTAACAGATACGAGTGTTAGTTTGCAAGTCACAAACATTCAACCGTTCAGCGTTTCCCCATTTATAAAATGGTTCTTGATGAGCAGCTAACTTACTGACTTTGTCTTTACATAGACATGTACAGACATAAACACGGTGCAGACTAGAAACTAAAGTTGTATGACAGAACCACTAATTCAAATCTTAGGAAGAATACTAAACAGATTTCAGGGAATCAACATGTTAGAGGAATATGCTGGCGTTTAGGACGTTCACCGGCAAACTTAAAAATAGTATGACAAATATGTCCTTTCACATGAACCCATAGGGAAAACACAATAGAGGGAGACATAAAAACAAAACACGGAGAAGAGAAATAGAGACAGAGATGAAGAATATGCTCCAACACGGCGTAAAGGGCAGAAGTAGGAAGAAATAAGATATATCGCTTGCCAATTGATACAGATGTGTAATAATGGTTATGAGCCTCCATCACAATTTGTTATAGATAACAAGCACTGGGGAATATTATACATCATTGTCGAGCTCCTGCTGCTTTTTCAGTAATTGTCTGAAATCGTTTTTATGTACAGTACTGCGTGCATGATTAAATAGTGCTTCAATAATGTATGTGGTGTTAGTATCAAATTTAAATTGTCTCTTCATGTCAGACACCTGCAAGTGCCATTTGTGAAATCTATGAAGTTATGCTATAAGCCGATCTGATTGTGCATACTGTTTGCAATCAAAACTATACTATTAGAATTAATATCACGAATTGAGGTCCCCGTAGCGAAGTAGTTATGTCGCCAGCCTCACCTTCAACACAAGAGACACGCAGGTAGTGTGTATGTGATACAATACATTCTATCGGCGCAATTAATTCCTTCTTCAAATTTGAATTTGAGTATGATGGTGGTGGTTCTTGGCGCCGTTGCAAACTGAAGGGGTAGAGCGGGGAATTTTAAACAGCGATGTGGCTTTTGCAAGAGCACCCCCTGCATGAAGCTCCTGACAGCATTAGGGCCACATGCTGTTGTAAAAAAATCATGGAGGTTCAGGCAGAGGACACAATCAGAGAAGTGTGCATGCTTGTGAACACTGGGAGAGGCGAAGTGTGGGTCAGAATGCCAGTGGAAAAAGTCAGACCTGTCTGTACAGTGTCATTATGACATTGGATCGGAAGTGCAGGGATTGGCCGGCAGGCTGCACTGAATCAGAGGTGCAACAATTGATCCACGACAATTCCCGACCAGGCCATTTAACCATCTGCACTGATGGCTCTGTGCTAAGAGGTAAAAGAAGTGCCTGGGGGTTTGTGGCGAAGGTTGGTGGTCGGTGTTTGGTGCGGGAGAGCCTGGCATGTTATATATCCCATAACAAATAGTCTGGGAATGGAGGTGGAGACAGTCATAGCGGTTTTCCGCTGGCTAGAGATCAAACAACGCATGCATGTCGTGGATGTAACAGACTAACAAAGAATGACGAGAAAGGTGAAGACAGACATGATTTAGCGGAGTGGCAGGTTTCCACTCAACAATCACAACTAGGGAGCATTTGTTGGATTTCCCCCCAGGACATGCAGGTGTGATGAGGAATGAGCAAGCGGATAGATTGGCTGAGTCTGCACCCTTTGGTGAAGTATTGGTGCAAGATAAGACAGATGAGGTTGGGGCCGTTTGAATTTGTGTACACTGTGCAGAAGAACAGATGGATAATCACGGCTTGGGGAGAATGGTGCTGCAAGAAGTGACCAAAGGATCTGGCCAAAATCAAAACCCCAAAGAAAGGCCAGACGGACACATAACCAGACTGCTACTGGTACCATTAGTATTAAGAATCTTCGCTGACTGTTGCAGATGAGGACGGAGTACCTAGTCGGAATATCCCGAGTGTTGTGATGTCGGTTCTTGACTCAACTCAACTCAGTCCCTCACTCTCGAAAGATCGTGGACTCGTATCATTCGGTTCAAGAGTGGGAATTATATTGGAGACTCCTGGGGGTCGTCGCTAGATCAGCGCAGTGTGTGGTCGGTGCGAGGCTTTCAGCAGGCTTTTCTGCTGAAAGGGACTGAGCAATATGGGATACAAATCAGTGAAATGAAGTCCGCCCTCTCGCCTTTGAACATCTCTAAGCTCTAATATTAACGCTTTGAATGTGGTACTACCATTTGGTCTAAAGTCAACCTATTCTTCTAAAAGAATTTTTTTCTGATGTCTGCTCGATTCTATTACAAAGAACACATCAGATTACTTTACCTGGGTGACTGATCAAGGTAGTGATTCTGTAGTTCTTGCACACCAAATGAAATTTCCTTTATTTGTAAACAGGTATTATACTATTGCGTTATTAACGACGGTTTCAGTTACCATTTATGCAAAAGGTCAATTAATATGAAGACTCGTGTTGAAATCGTTTGATTATGTACGTTCAAGCTCTTCTGTTCTCAGCAACTCTTTTCAGATCAACAGATCAACAAAGCCGTGAACCAACGCCCTTCCGTGCTTCCGCGATGTAGTTTTCCTTAGGCCGTCCTCTTTGTGCTCTTTTCCTGGATTGTGTCCATCTTTAATTTAAGCTTTAGATCTCAGAGTTTCTTGCTTTTGACCAAGCCAAGATAATCTAATTTTGTAATATGTGCAATATTTGTCAATCAGTTATCAGTTATCGGTTATCAGTTAGGTTATCGTCATTGCACTCAGGACAGGTTCATAGGAGCTCAGATCCTCCCCCCAGTATATGCATCAGCGTCCGGTGGCTAATAGTGCCAGTTCTGTGTTGGTTGACGAGGCCCCTCGTTTTCCCGATGTACCTCTCGTGTCTGGCCGTGCCAATTCTTACCCCCAAGTCTCTCATCTTGGAAAACGATGTGGATTCACTGACGTCAAAGTCCTCTGTTCTCGACATCTCTTTAAGGATGTTGATAACATCGGCGCGATCCATGGGCTGGCCATCTGCAGAGGATGCAGAGACAGCCAGTTTATCAGCTTGTTCATTTCCTTCGACTCCCACATGTCCCGGGACGAAGATGAAGGCGACCTTAAGGACAACGGACTTCCGGAGCGAATCAGTTCACTGTCTACGTACAGATCCTGCATCTACCTTTCGAATCATGCTCATTAAATCACTTAGTACACACACGCTGGTACAATGCTGTGATTCTAGCCACATGAAAACCTGTGTTACTGCCATCACTTCCCTCTTCATGCTGCTTGTGGTCATGGAGTGGGCACCACTGGATTCTTGAACGGTTCGGCCCGCTGAAAGAGCTGTAAATGCCCACGCACTTCTCTGCTGCTTTACAACAGATCCATCTGTATAGATGAGCACTTCGGAGTTGCCTGAGTGTTTATTGATGAGCGCGTTGACCTCTGCATTGACAGCGGCAGGGTTCCGTTCTCTGCACCGTCTGTCAAGTGTGATAATGCAGGAGAAGGTGCACTTAAAAGCTAGAGGCACAGGCACCCATTCCTTTCCGTGGTTGATACTGGTAGGACTGCAGACCTGTCTGATGACATCTTCTTCCCGACCCATCCATGATTTGGCCCTTTTTAGCCTTTCTCCCTTTTCTCTGAATATATCCTCATGCAGAGGGTGCTGCTCATCTGTACTTATTTTTAAGTATGCACGAGCTCTCCAGATTTTGATCCTGTGGTTCATGGTTGGGAAGTCAAGGAGTTATCTCATTGCTACACAGCTGGTGTCTCTCGTGCAGCCCAAAATGATGCGCATGGCTTCGTTTTGTACCTTTTCAAGTCTTCCAATCTGTGTAGGGCTGACAGTGAGGATGGCCAGGGCATACTCGATTGGTGAAAGTACCAGTCCTTGGAATAGAAGTATTAACAGTCTTTGATCAATATTGGCAGTTGTCATGACTCTGATTGCTGATAAACCTTTTCGAGCTTTCGTTATGACATAATCAACATGATCTCTGAATGACAGGGTACCATCAAACCTCACGCCAAGATATATCATCGACTGGGTTCTACTCAAAATACTCCCATCTATCCTCACTGCCGGCAGGTCTGTTTTCACAATATGGTTGTTTAGGGAGAACCATGTAACCGATGCCTTTATAGGGTTGATAAGGGCACTGGTATTATGTTCTTCAGTATTATAAACAAGATGTTCATTCAGTTGATGTCTTTATTTTCCAAATTACTCTTTTCATCTTTCGATAAAACTACATCTCAGAAGATTCACAGTTCCTTTCATTCGTTTGCTAAGCTCCCGTATATTTTTTCAGAGCCGTATATTTTCATAGGCCATGCGATGCGGCTTTCCGTTTCCGCAGTTCAAACTGATGTTAATTCATATAATTAATTATTATTTTCTCAAATCTTCTGTTAGGCTACAGCAATCATTGATGGCATTTCAGTCGCACGCCGACAATCGTCTGTAATGATTTGACCAAGAAAGGGAAACTTCTGCACTTGTTCAATTCTCTTTCTCTTGATTTTAATATTAGCACCATGAATTTGTTCCACAATTATTTCAGGCGTTGTCCACAAGAATTGACATTCATGCCAAATACTTTATAAATAAACTTTATAACTTTATAAAATAATAAGATTCTTTTTGGGCGCTCATGGAAGGAGATGAAGAAAGTAGAGATTAGAAGACGCAATAGAAAACATACAATTTGAAAGCTATAGTTACAGACCGGGATTCGAACCTGTCACCTCCAAATGACAACGGCGCCTCGCTGTAAGAGCAAGTGTACTTCGGCGCATGACCAACTAGACATGACCAATGGTGTCACTGATTTTAGTGAATTACAGTTATGTTTTACTGTTTCCTCTAACATGACGTGATAATCTACAAATTTGACAGCACATAATGGTTCACCATTTAATTTAATGCTCTACCGATAAACCAAGTAATAGATTATAAAAATGCCAGGATAAATGAGTTGTCCGATACGTGTTTCAGGCGGGAGTCAATCTGCCAATGTGGGTGTCTGTTGGTATTGTGGGTGTAATCGGAACTGTGTACACAGCCATCGGAGGCATCAAGAGTGTCGTGTGGACAGATGTGTTTCAGGGTCTAGTGATGCTGGGAGGTGTGTTAACTATCACCATTAAAGGTATAGCGATTTATGTACTGATTATTACGACGAGTAGTGTGTGTATCTGGCTGTTATTGACTGAGAGACAGGCAGACAGACAAGCAGCCATAAAAGCAGGCAGTTAGGCAAAACGGCAAATAGAGAGACAGGCAGACAAATAGACGGCAAATGGCCAAGCAAGCAGACTGACAGGCAGAAAGACAGACCGACGGGCAGATAAGACAGACAGACAGACAGACAGACAGACAGACAGGCAGGCAGGCAGACAGAGAGACAGACAGACAGACAGACAGACAGACAGACAGACGGACGGACGGACGGACATGCAGGCAGAGAGGCAGGCAGGCAGGCAGGCAGACAGACAGACAGACAGACAGACAGACAGACAGACAGACGGACGGACAGACGGACGGACGGACGGACGGACATGCAGGCAGAGAGGCAGGAAGAGGAACATATGTATAATATTCGTAAATCTGCTTCAACACACGGAATGCTTGGAATAAGCAAGTAATGAACATGTGCTGCAAGATTTTCCTCTGAACAGAAAGATGAGAGATATGGAGCGAATCAGTGAATTAACGTAGAAGTCTAAGCTGCATGGATCTAAAGAGGAATTCTGAGAAATGATCACTTTCATAATTTGACCTCTCGTGAGTAATTGTGAAAGAAATTATGGAAAGAAGGGGAAGAGAAGGCGAAGGAATAAAAGGAGAAGAACTAGAATATATAATGGCAGAGGTAGTAGTGGTAGCAGCACTAGCAGCGGTATAATTAGTATTATTAGTAGTAGTAGTATTAGTGTTAGCAGTACTAGTAGTAGTTATTCCTTGCATTTCGGCTAATTGGTTTTGTTGTTTGTTGGCTTCCATATTGAAACCCTGTTTCGCATTCCCTTTCCCTCAGGATCGATTACTGTAGGAGGCGGAGCGGAAGTCTGGAGAATGGCCAGAGCTGGAGGCCGCACTGACTTTACAAACTTCAGTATGGACCCCCGAGTGTTAGACACTTGGTGGGGTTCTACAATCGGAACAGCGATCCTTTGGTAAATATACGAGCTGTTTATTTATTACTTGTTGACTGATATATATATACTAGCTGACCCGGCCCGGCTTCGCCCAGACCCTGGTGGGGAGCATCTCATTTAATTCATATAAGTACTCATATAAGCTCCCGTTCCCGTTCCCGACTATCTATCTGTCTGTCTGTCTGTCTATTATTAGAAAGAGCACTTGAAAGATCTCTACATCTTCCCCCAACAATTAACTTGGGTAAATGGAGCGTCTTATTTAATTCATATTCGGCCCCTGCTCCCGTTCCCGTTCCCAAAAAAGACGACCCGGCTCGGCTTCGTCCAGTCCCTGGTGGGGAGCATAACATTTAATTCATATTCGGCGGAGGAGGGAGCAAGAGGGAGGAGGAGGAGACATGAGGAGGAGGGACGAGGAGGGATTAGGACGAGGAGGGAGAAGGGAGAGGGAGGAGGAGGAGGGAGGAGGAGGGAGGAGGAGGTAGGAAGAGGGAGGAGGAGGAAGAGGGTGGAGAAGGGAGGAGAAGGGAGGAGGAGGGAGGAAAAGGGAGGAGGAGGGAGGAGGATGAGGGAGGAGGATGAGGGAGGAGGAGGGAGGAGGATGAGGGAGGAGGAGGAAAGAGGAGGAGGAGGGAGGAGGAGGAGGGAGGAGGAGGAAGAGCGAGGAGGAGGGAGGAGGTAAGAGGAGGGAGGAGGAGGGGGAGGAGGATGGATGAGGAAGAGGGAGAAGGAGGGAGAAAGAGGAGGAAGAGGGAGGAGGAGAGAGGAGGGAGGAGGAGAAGGGAGGAGGAGGGAGGAGGAGGAGGGAGGAGGAGGAGGGAAGAGGAGTGAGGAGGAGAAGGGAGGAGGAGAGAGGCGCGGGAGTAGGGCAGTGGGTTCGGAGGGCAAGGCGTGGTGGGGCTGTGTACGTAGTTGGTCAGATAGTATTCATTTGAGTGAGGAGTATGCTAATTTGCGTTTAGGAGAGCTGATTGCGGATACGGCGTGATGGAGCTGAGGGTGCTTATATAGACGGAGATGTACAATTGGTCTAGCGAGGAGAGAGCGAAGGGAAAAGATGATGTCGATAGCGATTCTGAGATGAGAATGTATGAAGAGGAGAATTCTTTGATGAGGAGGCAGAGTTAGGATGATGTGGTAGGATGAGAGAGAAGGATCATGTAGTGTCAGATGAGGGAGGTGATGAGCATCACGAGCGTTTGATGGGAGGTGTACGAACGTAACAGGCGGAGGAGAGGTTTGTAGGATGAGACGGGAATGAGAGGGACGACTATTTGGAGAGACCAGCACGAAGTGTAGGCAGACGAGGTCGACAGATGAGGGTATTACTGGGGCGGACCCCCCATGGGTGTGCAGATAGATCACGCCCTGCTCGTTTAGTGTAGTTTTATCATTACGCGACAAAGAGTCTTAGTTACACTGCTCGACATGAGATGCGGGAGGCGCTACACGTACCAGTCTTTTTATATGTACGCCACTCTAGTCAGACGTCGTGAGCCCTGCGTTACTCCGAATCTTTTGCGTGTCGTCTGCTTCTGGTTGTGCGTTGCGCGTATGTATGCGGCACTTGCTGGCGTTCTGTATCCATCTGCGTCGTCTGATTGTACTGAGACTATTCTGCTCGTCTAAACTCTAGCGTACGATGTTTCGTACGCTGTGCGTACGTTGAAAGCTTGTTCTGGCGTCCCTTCTTCGTCTTCCATCTCCTCTCTGTATCCTGCTTCATTTCGTGGCTCTTGAGCATTATGCCCGTACTGTGGGATGTGCTTGGTCTTCTGCTTCTTCTTATCTCTTCGTCTTTCACTTGATTGTCTTCTGTCTGAGCTGCTTCTCGCTACTGCCTGTAATAGTAACTGCAGCGAAAAGTTCCACCTATTTGAGAAATATGCAACAATTTTACATATATAGCAATTCTATTAGAAGTTATGTCCCTTCGCTATATATACATTATAATGTAAATTAAATATTAAATAATAATAAGGAAATATGTTTGTACACTAAAAAAAAACTATGACAGTTGGCAGCACGGGAATGATTAGAAGACGTGTAGAAAATTTCATCTCAATCCGATGGACCGTTCGCGAACGCGTAAAGGACATACAGACAGACGGAGATTCTCTTTTATATATATACATAGATATGCCATGAGTCTGGTTAAGTAAAGTCTGGTTGAGTAGATTACTGTAGAACAACGGTAGGATGAATTGTCATTGGGTGTCATAGGAAAGAAATACACCGGGGGCGGCTATTCGTAAAGGCCAATAGAAGTGCGAGGATTAGGTCACGTGATCAGAAGGATCGAGAAGGGCCACGAACAAAGAGATTCAGTGGGAGTTCGGACGCCATCACAGACAGATCGGAAAACAGAGAGTAGAGCCGAGAGTGCAGCCATCGAGCGTCTGGAGAGATTGGTGGCAGGAAAACAAGTCATTCTACATCTGTAAAGCAGGCAATGATGGCTGATAAATTCACTACCGCGACCAGGCGGCGAACATGACAATTCGACCACCAGGTCGAGCTGTAGTGTGCGAGGAGTTGACCGCCTGTACTAGCGAGGTCACGTGAAGCGGGACAGGTGTAAGTAGTTGTGATAATAACTAGTTGTTCGGGGTCAATGTACAATGTGTTTAATGGCCAGAGTGCCGATGTTGCCAAACTGGGCAGTGCTTTTTGAGGAAATAAAGTGTTATATGATGGCCGTCTACTATTCGGAAACAGACGTTACTTCACTGTGTTTAAATGCACGTTTTGTGATAAGTGTCAACGCCGCTTACACGCACCCCTAAAGGTGCATTGGCAATATCTTATATATAAAAAAGAATGTAATATGTATGTCTGTCTGTATGTCCTTTATGCGTTCGCGAACGGTCCATCCGGCTGAGATGAAATTTTCTACACGTCTTCCTCTCATTGCCGCGCTGCCAACTGTCATATTTTTTTAGTGTGAAATCAGCTACTTCTTAATAGTATTTAATATTTCATTTTTGATTATAATTTCAATATAGCAAGGGGACTTAACTCTAGAAAAGTTATTTCAAGGGGCATAACTTTTAATAACATTGATGTATACCTTATAGTCATATTGTTGCATCGTTTTCAGAGATTTATAAACTCTTTGTCTATAGTTATGTACCGGCATATGAGTTATAATAAATAATGATATAATCTTTAAGGCATTTTCAAAGTTTTCATAAAAATAATGTATAATGCATAACATTGTAACTCATCTTTTTATGCTTAAAAAAATAATACATAATGCATAACATTGTAACTCATCTTTTTATGCTTAAAGAAGTTATCTACAGTCATGTAGGTGATTAAAAACAATTGTCATTAAAAATAATGAATGGTATGTGGAAGGACATTCTTTTAAGTAACTTTTTTTTGTTGTTGTATGAATTTAATGAGACGCTCCCCGCCAGGAGCTGGGCGAAGCCACGCCGGGTCAGATAGATAGACAGACCCACCTTTTCGCTGCAGTTATCTACAGGCATATGCGTTATAATCCCCCTCCTCCTCCTCTCTCCTCCTCCTCCTCCTCCTCCTACCCTCTTCCTCTTCCCCTCCCCCTCCTCCCTCCTCCCTCCTCCCTCCTCCTCCACCCTCCTCCTTCCTCCTCCTCCCTCTTCCTCCTCCCTCTCATTCCCTCTCCCTCCCACTCCCTCCTCCTTCTTCCTCCCTCCATCTCCTCCCCCTCCTCCTCCTGCGTTCTCCTCCTCCCGTCCTTCTTCCTCCTCCTCCTTCTCCCTCCTCCCTCTTTCTACTCCTCCCCCTCCTCCTACCTCTTCCTCTCCCTCCTCCCTCCCCTCCTACCTCCTCCCACCTCCTTCTCCCTCCTCCTCCCTCCTCCCCCTCTCTCCTCCTCATCCCTCATCCTCCTTCCTTCCTCCCTCCTCCTCCCTCATCCTCCTCCTCCCTCCTCCTCCCTCCTACTCCTCCCTCTCTCCTCCTAATCCCTCCTCCTCCCTACTCCTCCTCCCTCCTCTCCCTCCTCCTCCTCCCTCTTCCTCCTCCCTCTACCACCTCCCTCTTCCTCCTCCTCCCTCCTCCTCCTTTTTCTCTTCTGCAGCTGCTGCTGCCGCCGCTCCATTTACCCAAGTTAATTGTTGGGGGAAGATGTAAAGATCTTTCATGTGCTCTTTCTAATGCTTTTTGTAAGTTGGTCTTCGTTTATCTAAGGTTGTTCTAACTGTAACCAATAAATGATTAGACAGACAGGCAGACAGACAGACAGACAGACAGACAGAGAGGGAGGGAGGGACAGACAGGCAGACAAATAGACAGACAGACAGACAGACAGACAGACAGACAGACAGACAGACAGACAGACAGACACACAGATAGTCGGGAACGGGAACTTATATGACCACTTATATGAATTAAATGTCCCTCCAGGGACTGGGCGAAGCCGGGCCGGGTCAGCTAGTATGTATGTATATATATATATATATATATATATATATATATATATATATATATATATATATATATATATATATATATGTCTGTAAGGTGTGGAATGCTCCTGGCCCTGCAGCCAGCAGTGTTAGGTTCGGCTACTCGAGGGGTGAAGAGCGAAAATTAGATGCCTGCCGATGACCCGCAGACTACACAAGTCAACCGCAACCTCCACGTGGTGCAGACCGGGCAACCATGACCGCGAGGTCATGGGCTAACGGGGCTATGGCTCGCCATAGGGGATGGACTCCCTTTTGTCAGATTAGTGCCGTAAACCTGCGACTGGCCTTAGAAAGCCGGCAGGGGATCTTCATACTGCTCGTAGAAAAACTAAGAAGTACAAATGGCACCAATACTAAAGAACAAACATGTATCAATAACTACTAAGAAAGCACTTTACAACACAATCTTCCTACCAACCCTGTGCTACCAATGCCAAACCTGGACAATGACAGAAAAAGAGAAAAGAAAAATCACAACAACAGAAATGAGGTTCCTGAGAAGAATACTCAACGTATCAAGAAGAGATAAGATCAGAAATGAAGAAATCAGGACTAAAGTGGGGGTTAAAGCTGCCCTAGATTTTATTAGAAAGCAGCAAGTCAAATGGTTTGGCCATGCAAGTAGGTTACCAGTCAACAGCATGCCACAACAAGCAATGATGTACAGACCAGATGGAAACAGAGGAAGAAGCCGACCACGTAAACGTTGGACGGAGGGAATAACATAATCCATGGGAATGTCGATATACGAAGCCCATAACCGGGCACTCTCACGAAGTTTATACTTCACCTCGACACCGCAAGGTACAAGAGGAACATGATGAGATGAGATGAGATATATATATATATATGTATTCTTCTTCAGAGTTCCGAGCCATTGAGGTTCTTTGCTGCAGATACAGTTCGGCTCCATTTGTCTCTCTGGTTGACCTTCTCTTGCCAGTCGCTGATTCCAAGTGCTTGTAGGTCTGTACATGCTATTATCTCTCCACCGTCTTCTCGGGGTCTGCGTCATTTATTTTCTGAGTGTAAGCGAGCTTTGTTTCCCTATTATTCCGTGGCGAAGGTGTTATGGACGCAGTTCGTAATCCCGCTTACTCGCGTTCTAAATAATGAAACGCGCGATTTGTCAGCAGACCGCGTTGCGCTAGGTTTTATGTTATACACACACACACACACACACACACACTACTATATACTATATATATATATATATATATATATATATATATATATATATATATATATATATATATATATATATATATATATATATGTGTGTGTATGTGTGTGTGTGTGTAAGGGGGGATGACAGATGGTGAATGGGTGCATGAGCCAAACATATTTGAGAACCACTAGTCTTGTGTGTCCTCAGCTCTCTACTTATCTCCTCTCCTTCATTAAGCATTGTTATCAAATGTTTTGTAATGCAAATATTACCTGTGTGTTTTACAGGCTAGGAAACATCTGTAGCCAATCTTCATCACAGCGTATCTCAGCCATGAAGTCAATCACTGAAGCAAAGAACGCATTCTTTCTCAACGGAGCTCTGATAATGGTGTTTGGGAGTCTTTTAGTCGCATTGGGATGGGTTATGTATGCCTATTTTGTCTACATTCGCTGTGATCCTTTCCAGGTAGGTTGTGATGTTGCAGATCGGCATATGATCTCATTCGATATGCTTCTCAGTGTAAACAGCTGTTTCGTCGGTTACACTGAAATAGGGAAAATGCTCTGTGTATCTAATCTTGAGAGAAACATGTGTTATTTAAAAACCCGACGGCTGTTGTGTCTACCCAGCCTAAAATGGGTATCAGAAAATGATCTGGGAGTTAAAGGCCACCGGTGTGGTTTTGATCACATCACGCATTGAGTTAAGAGTTATGAGTTATGAGCTAAGAAACGACATCGCTGCACTCAGGGTATTCGCATACGCGCTCCGTACCCTCGTTCAACAACCAGCAAAGAACCATACTATTAATCGTCCCAACTGCCATCTGATTGAAAGTTCTCCTAATTTTCCTTCTCAGTTTTGAGATTCGTCCAGAATCCCTGCCAATCGCCGCCATATCATCCTCTCCACTTATGGGATCGCATTCTGTTCCACCACTTTCTCCACCTGTCCCACAGTCACCCGACCACCGTTCCCTCTTACAATCTTTGACCTCTGCTGCGAAGCATGCCATTCCATACGAAACTTTCCTTTCTCCACCTTGCTAAGCATACTCAGTGAGTCAGTGATGAATGTAATGTGTGTTGCAGCAGTCACCTCCAACCATCCTGGGGGTCGTTATCTCATATGCTAGACTCTCCCTTTTCAAGCATCGTCGTTTGCAATGCACCCCAGCTGCTTCGTCGGTTTCTCACCACTGACCCATCGGGCACCTTGATGTGTGTTGACCTGGACCAATTGTTGCACCTCAAACTCTGTGCGGCCTGCTGCTCACTCTCTACACTCACGACCCAGTTTTACTGTTACCTTGTGCCAGTCCATTCCATTTATATCTTCTACATTTCTGAAAATATTTTCACTGTATAGGGAAAAAAGATCTGGAGACATTACAAATCCCTGCCTAACACCTCTCTTAATAGGTTGACATTGTCCCACTTCATTATCAATACTTATGGCAGCTTGTTGTTTCGAATATATGCTTGTTATAAGTCTAATGTCTTTCCCATCAATTTGTAGATCTGTGAGCGTATCTACCATGTTGACATGTCTAACTCTAGCTAAAGCCTTTGTGTAGTCAATAAAGCAAAGGTGTATATCCTTGTTTACTTCTACAGCACGTTCAATAACTGTTCGCCGCATATACACAGCATTTACTGTACCCTTTCCTTCCACAAACCCACATTGTTCTTCCCTTATTTCAAGTTGTATTTTCTTCCTCACTCGTTGCATGATAATTCGTAGCAAAATCTTTGTGATGTGACTCATTATACTAATTGTTCTATTCTGATCACACCCCATGGTTCCTGATTTATTTGGGATTGCAATAAATACAGAATTACATAATTCAGAAGGTATATCTCCAGTATCATATAATGTGTTCAGCAGTCTAGTGACTTGCTCTAGTCCAAATTCTTCTAAAGCTTTATTCATTTCTCTTGTGATGTTATCTGCACCGGGGGCCTTGCCAGCTTTCATATGCTTAAGAACATTTCGAACCTCCATCTTCAAAATTGGCTGTCCTTCATTATTAAATCAATTATCATACTGTTCTCTCTGTTATTATTATAAAGGTTTTTCACATAATCTGTCCATACATGTAGAATCTGATCTTGTTCTATTATGATTTTGCCATCTTTAGTTTTTAGACAGCCTGTTGATGTACATGTTCTTTTATTAGTAAGTTCCTGAATTAATTTGTGCACTAATTTGGTATTTTGACTGTTGCGTTGTTTTTCAATGTCTAAGCACTTTTCCTCAAGCCATGCTTCTTTTGCCTCCTTACATAATATTCTGACTTGTCTGTAAATTTCTTCACATTTGGCATAATTATTTTTGTTGAGTCTTCTTGTTTCCATTAGGTGTAAATATTTCTTCTGTCATCTATTTCTTACAACCCACCTTCTTTAATTTTGGAATAGTTGTTCTTGCAGCCAAACTGATTGAAATCTTCAATATTTCCCTTTTATCATCCACATCCTGGAATAATATCTCTAGATAAGAAAGTATATCAAATCTGTTCTGTACTTCTACGTTGAATTTGTTTTGTATTTCCTTGTCATTACTCAATGTACACAAATCATATAATCAAATATTCTTCAAAAACGTGAAGTAGTACAATTATCTCGGAACAGTCATAACTTCTGAATGGGATATGCCCTGAAGAGATTAGAACAAGAATCGTCAAGGCAACAGCAGCCTTTTGCAACATGGAAAACGTACTGACCAATGATAAGATGTCATTTGCAACGAAAAAACAAGAAAAAGTATAAGGTGCTTGTCAAAGACTCGAACGCAACCCCTCCACCGGGGAGAGCAGTCAACCTCGAGGTGACCAGGAGGTGATACGGTGCCCGAGGGAAGGGCAGGGGAGATGATGAAATGGGAGATGGTTAACCATTCTCTCATGAGACACGCAGGCGTTGTTCAGAGAGTTAGCACTCTGATCACGACAGCATCACGCCTCGTGGTAGCCACGGAGAAGTTGAGTGCCCACTCAACATACCACGGCTGCGATCAACGTGCCATGTGAGGCAACACGCACCAAGGTCAAGGTCGATCCGCGTGGTGTGTGACCACGGGATGGGAGAACGTCAGACCGGGGACTGGACCTGTAGTGTGCACATCGTAGAATAGATGATAGGAGTTTTTGTGTAACCAATTAGATAGAGAATTAGCATAGGCTTTAGACACTAGTGATAAGCAATTCTGTGGCTTTGTGTGTGGGTTTAATAGCGACTGTAATTTACGTGTAACGAGCCAACGGCAATAAAATGTACCATTTATTTTCCTCGCACACGACTTGCAAGTTTCTTGTATGGTGTGGGAGAAGAATCCGATGATGCCTGTCAGATGAGTTGTTGACAGGCAAGGATTATTGTGGTGTCAGAAGTGAAGCTTGAACGAAAGTTCAAGCTAATCCACTCATCCACGGCTCTAGACTAGGGTTTAATTTGTGTCAGTGACGGTAATTTGTGCAGACAAGGACAAGGTGCGAGCTAGAATTATGCCTATCGTGACGAAATATATTGTGTAATTGTGTTTATGAAATGTTTATTTAGTGAAATCATGTATTCTTCAAAGCTGTAAGTAGTAATATTCTTATTTTCTTGTATTTATTTATATATTTACCGATTTATTGATGAATAAGTACCAAAGATGATTTATGGCGGAGCGATACACAGCCAGCCGACATTATCGATTTTTGCAAGCTAAAAATAGCGCTGCGCCTCTGACGTAGGATAATTGACAAACAGTTGTCCTGGGTCATTAGCATTCAGCAATCGAGTGTTTACAAAATCGTCAAGCTGCTGCCCGCCTGAATCTGTACTTTATATTATTTATTATTTGTTTATTTCAGTTAATAATTGAATATATTTATTTACTTAAACATTAGTATGGTATTTTTATTTATTTAAAAGCATTTATTGATATTTTTGATCGCACTTTTTCTTTGTTTACCGTCACGATGGAACTAATTTTGGCCATGCAAATTAGACTTGAGCTGCACAGCACTTACATAGATTAACTAGGTTAGTGACGAAAGGCAAATACAGATAGAACGAAGACAGGACATTGACATTAAATATTAATTAACACAAATTCTAGTTGTTCGTGGGCAAGTCATTGTCATTGTCCTTAGTTGTCGGGAAAATCATATCGTACAGTAGGTAGATTACTGCTGCTCTGCATATCAGAGTGAACAACACCTGAGTGTGGGATGCCGAGGTGCCAAATAAAGTGTCCTGATTACGAAACGAAACGTGTGTCTATCCCAAAGTACCAAACAAGGTGACCTGTGTTACCGGAGTTCTGTTCCCTGATTCTCGGGAACATTAAGTTGAGTATACCCAATATTTTTGGCATGCAATGTGATTAATAGTGCATCTCTTTTTCAGCTTGTGATACACTAGCATATTTTTGTGCTCTAGTTTTCAGGAAAAAATTTGTTTCAGCAAATAAACTGAGAGTACATTTGGTAGTGCTCAGCGAGTGACAAACATAACATATCAAAGATATAAAAGTGAATAGAGAGTTCAGTATAGGTCAACGCTAGCTAATTACTCAAGAACATGGCAACATTAGAGGACTTTATAAAAACTGGTAAGCAATTACAATATACAGGTAAAGAGCTAGAAGAATATGCTGACAAGAGATTTAAAGAAATAAAGGATGCTGAGAGAGACGAACGTGCACGAGAAGACAACATCAAAAGGAGATGGCACAACTAGCTGAAATGACAAAACAGAAACAGCTAGAAGATGACAAACAAATTAAGCAACAACAGTTACAACAAGAGAAGGAGATTGCAGAACTAGCTGAGATAACAAAACAAAAACAGCTAGAAGATGACAAAAGCAAAAAGTTAGAGCTAAACAAAAACAGTTAGAACAAGATAGGAGAAATTAAACAAAGGGAATTAGATCTAAAGCAAAAAGAGATAGATGAAACGGCAAGAGTTAAGGAAAAACAAATTCAGGTAGAATCAGAGACACAGTTGAAGATGAAAGGTATGGATGTAGACTCACACGCAGAGATCTCTGCCACTAAACTAAAAAGTCAACAAGAGGAAAATAAGTTCAATAAATACAAAAACATTATCAAACCATATTGTAAAGAAGATTCCATATCAGCCTGGACAGAGAATGTAGAGTATCAATTTAAATATCACCAAGTGCCAATAGAGATGTGGGCTATGATTTATATGAAGAACCTGAGTGGTGAGCCCCTTAAAGTGATAGAATCTATACCAACGGATCTTAGATCTAACTATCAATACATCCATGATAGGATAATGCAACACTTTTTACTTGATGCCCCTGGGTATCAGGTTCAGTTCTCAAATTTAAAACCTAAACCTAGTGAGACTTTCATTGATTACGTCTCAAATGTTCAGAGTGTACTAGATAGATGGCTAAAAGCAGCTAACATAGGAAAAGACTTTGATAGATTAAAAAATTTAATAGCTATGGATAAAGTTATATCCACCATACCATCTCCTTTTGCCAAATTTTTGCAACAGTCAGACATTGAGAACATCGAGCAGTTTGAAAAGAAAGGCTCAGCATATTTTTCTTCTAATAGAGATATTTTTAAGACTTCAAATGACTCTGAAATAGTTTCCTTTGTGAAAGACCAACCAAAAAACTATCAGAGTAACAGAAAACCCTTTCAGAAACACGACAACAAAGATAGGAAAATGTCAAAATGTATTTACTGTCAACTTTTGCATGACAATTATTCTATGTGTGACAAATCGCCAAATTATCCGGCGCATCTTGAAAATGTTATTAAGAAGCAACAAAGTAAAAGATCTGCATACAGGCGTGCAATCAAATGTTTTTTTTTGTTCCAGCTATGGCCATTATTCAAATAAGTGCCTTGGCCGCCAACGTATGAAAGCCAACAATGCTATTTTGATTGATACATCTTCTGATAGTGGTAGTGAGACTGAGTGTGAGATTGAAAATGATTTACCGTTTAAACAAGCTGAAGATGTGTGTTGTGTAAACGATATGTTAAGCTTTGACAGTTGTGAACGATGTCACCAATTTCATGCAGACGGAAAACTAGAATGTGGACATACAGTACCATTCTCATCCGAGAGTGTGAATGCAGCATTAGCCTCCAGAGGCAATTTGGTGTTCCACAATGCAATGGTCAATGATAGACCATGCCAATGTTTGCTGGACAGCGGCAGCACCCTTATTGGCCTTCGAAAGGAACTGGTAAGTCCTGGTGATTATACAGGTGACACTGTCAAATGCCGAACTTTTTCGGGTAACATTGAGATTTACCCTTTGGCCAAAGCCCGTATTAATACACCTTTTCTTTCGGGTACCTTTACTTGTGCAATACTTGACAACCCTTGTACTGATTTAATTTTGGGTTGCTTACCCCAACTGAAACATTGTACTAGTGATGAGATAGTTGCATGGGAGAAATTAAATACAGCTAATGCAACAACCAGAGCAGACACTTTGAAACATCAAGACACACTACAAGATGAGAGATTACTGTTGCTTTCTCCAACTAGCACAGATGACACCAACAGACAGAAATTTATAGAACAGCAGAAAGCTGATCCTAGTGTGTCTCCATATTTAAAATTATTGAAAGAAAGAGCCAAAGTGACCAAAAATGCATCATGGTTCTTTAGACTTAATAATGGCATTTTAACTAGATATTATACTACTGGTAACCATGAGATTCAGCAAACGGTGTTACCTGAACAACACCGTCTTACTGTGCTAAAGATTGCACATGAGTCACCGTTTGCTGGTCATCTTGCATACGATAAAACCAGGGCCAGAATTCAGGCTCATTTCTATTGGCCAGGTTTTTGCAATGATATAAAGTTATTTTGTCGATCTTGTAATGTCTGTCAACAATTAGTACGTAAGGGTAAACATCCTACAGCTGAAGTACAACCTTCTACACTGGCTTCTAGGCCATTTGAGAGTGTGGCGGTAGATATTGTTGGACCCCTGAACCAGGTGTCCAGCAAAGGAAATCGCTTCATATTAACAATGGTCGACCTATGTTCAAGGTGGGTTGAGGCAGTAGCTTTGAAATACATCACCTCCAAAGACGTTGCCAATGTATTTCTACACCTGTTCTCACGATTCGGATTCCCACGGACCATTTTATCCGATCGTGGAACTCAGTTCATATCGGCTGCAACGCAAGCCCTTACAAAAATGTTAGGGATTAAACAACATTTTACTACAGCATACCATCCAGCCAGCAATGGAATAGTAGAAAAAATTAACGGTGATCTAAAACATATGCTGGCTAAGGTGACAGCAGAAAACCCAGCTGATTGGGATACACTGTTACCAACAGTGCTGTTCGCCTATCGGGAGATTCCCCATTCAAGCACGGGTTTCTCACCGTTTGAATTAGTTTACGGGGCTAACCCACGTGGACCCCTAACCATTTACCATCAGGTAATAACTAATTCTATAGTAATTCCCACCTCAAAAACACCTTATGAAATGGTGACAGAAACACGAGACAAGATCATGAAATCGTGTATTATAGCTAAGGCAGCTTTGGAGAGGAAGGGTCAAATCTACCGCCAATATGCAAACAAAGGGGCAAGAACAATTGAACTTGAACCAGATCAAGACATACTTTTGCTACTGCCAGACAAACGAAACTTATTATTGACTTCATGGCAAGGGCCATTCAAGGTGGTACGTAGAATTTCAGATGTTGACTATGAAATATCGATAAACGGACACTTAAAGATATTCCATGTCAACATGTTGAAACCTTACTTTTCACGACAAGAGACAGAAGTAGTGACAGACGAACACAGTGCACTCACACCTAGTGATCAGACGACAGACGTACACAACGCAACTACACTAGTTAGTGAGACTGGCAGATCCGACAATGGCCATACACCTAGCGAGTTAACAGAATACGCACTTAGTACCACCACCGTACTGAATCAGGTAGACGACGACGGAATGGAACTACCAGTTCCCATTGTAGACAAGACTGCGACAATGGAGAGTATACATATAGATCAGGGACTAACAGACATTCAACGACGACAATTAGTGGAATTAGTTACTGAGTACAAAGACATATTTTCTGACATCCCAGGTAGAACGGACAGAATCGAACACTCCATTCTTCTTTCGGACTCTAAGCCTATCAAATGCAGGCCGTACTCTATCCCACTCAGCTATAGAGAAAATCTAAATAAGGAAATTCTTAATTTAGAAGCTAGTGGGATTATCCAAAAGTCTACATCTGAGTACTCCTTTCCAATCGTCCTAGTTAAGAAGAAAGATTCCACAATTCGTCTGTGCGTAGACTACCGAAAGCTCAACAACATCACTAAGATCGACGCAGAACCAATTCCTTCCTGCGAAGATCTTATCCTTGACATGTCTACTTCCAAAATCTTTTCAAAATTAGATCTTACTAAGGGATATTGGCAGGTCCCTATGCAGGCTCAATCCATTCATCTTACTGCATTCTCAACACCTTTAGGACTGTACGAGTGGCGATTTCTTCCTTTCGGACTTCGAAATGCTCCTGCCACTTTCGTACGATTAACTAGAGATCTATTGCTTGGAGTGACGAATACTGTGACCTATATAGATGATATATGTGTCCATACGGATGACTGGACAACACACTTACTGAAACTGAGACATGTCTTTGATAGAGTACGACTCTTCGGTCTCACTGTCAAACCGAGCAAAGTTGAATTGGGCCTAAAAGAAATTGATTTTTTGGGTCATGTCATCTCTCAAGGTCAACTCAAGACTGACAACAGAATTATTACGAAAATTATGAATCTGACCATGCCTACTACGAAGAAACAGGTCAGAAGCCTTCTGGGATTAGTAAATTACTATAGTAAATTTATTCCAAATTTAGCGGAAATTACAAGTGTATTTTCCAATGTTTTAAAAGCATCTGTAAAATTGGATGTTAAAGATGCATTATTAATTTCTGCATTGTCAAAATTGAAAATCCTTTTTAGTAATGTACCAATCCTCCGCTTGCCTAACCCTAGGCTCGTTTATTATCTTAGGACAGATGCCAGCAGGATCTCCATCGCTGCAGTACTAGGCCAATTTTATGAGGGCATCTTCCATCCGATTTGCTACGTGAGCCGTAAGATCACACCTGCCGAGTCCAGATATTCCATATCAGAGTTGGAAGCCCTAAGCGTCATCTATGCGGTGAGAAAGCTCCATCGATTTCTGGCGGGTGTGCACTTCATTGTCCAGACCGACAACTCCCCTATCACGGTCATACAGAGTGGTGTGCATCGCAATGACCGGATATACAGGTGGTCGCTGATCCTCCAAAACTATACGTTTAGTATAGAACATATCAAGGGTAAGGACAACATTCTGGCTGATACCCTTAGTCGACCATCTGAGGTAGAAATACCCGAAATTCCACATATAAGTGTAGAGTGATAGTTATTACATGAGTACATAATAATGTTCTATGTGAAATATGTTACATATACATCGACATTATGTGCTTAATCATGTACCAAGAACAGTGAACTATCATGTGTCCGTAGACATCAAGTGAAGAACTGTGCTCCGAAAACGTAGATATCACCGTGTGAACTGGGACAGCTCATTACCTACTAAGCTCCATTCCGGTGTATCATTTGTGTTAAGCGCAGAAAACAGTGTCAGAACAGTACAGAATTACAGACACGAAAATACTGATCTACGACACCAGCGAACTCTACAGGTGCACTGCCGATAAGACACGAGTATGACTGTGCAATGTATTTCAGATACCCAGGCCAAGTGTGTAGATATAGTATGCCTATAAATCCAATGTACAAACATGAAGGCAACAACTAACCTGAGGTAGCTGAATACCATGTATATAAACTTATTGTGATATGTAAGATAACATTTTAAGATAGGGATAAATTAGATGTAGAATAGGAAATATAATAGTCTTCATTTATTTTAATAGTTTAGATAGTACAGTAATTAACCCATTTACTTAGCTTAAAATTAAATTAGAATAGTAATTGAGACGTAAGAATAGTTAATTACAAGCTAAATTAGAGTTTTGATAGGAATAGTACCATTTATGTTGTTACATCTCATTTAGCTTCAGTTCAGTTTAGTTCATTCCATGAAACCATACCATCTAGCAAATATTACCATTTACTATTATCATCAGTTTGCATCGTAATAGGATAGAAAGATTAGATAATTGAACATACATCATTTACACCATTTAGATTAAGAACATCAGTCATATAATTTATTTGTGCATTTAAAAACATTAGTTAGAATAGTGTTTAGAAAACTACATAATTTGTGTTCACATTATCCATTGCATTAAGGTACATAACTCAGATCACACCAATTACATTTAAATAATTAGATTACATCCCTTAGATTAGATAAACATAAGGATTAATATAAGCATATCATACAAGTAACGTGACAAAATTTAGTAAAATAGTTAACACATTAAATACATATTTATAGAATTAATATTAGTATGTTAGGATTAGAGTTTTATTTTAGTATAACATAGTGGTGGATAAGACCAAGGGGACAAACCATCAACCCTTTCTCGTACATGTAAATATGTTGTAAATACATGACTCGTGCAGCGACTTTCGCACAGTCATTGAGCTCAACTTTCTCAAACTGAGCCAAGCCTGTACAGTGTCACTCCAAGGTTTTTAAATAATCGGGAGAATAAAAGATGTGTGACAGAGTTGGGGGATGAAAGAAGGATTATGGTGAAAGAAGTGTGACAGAAGTGTGAAAGTGAGAGCGAATGTAAAATATACGGGAGAGAATGACATCAGTCGGCGAGTTTTTCTGCTGCCTGGCGCGACTTTTGATGTTTGTCTGCGTTGGGTGTTGGTTTTCGGTGGTGAGAATGTGCTAGTGTGAATGTGGTGTCTGTAGTATAGTTTAGAACTTAGATTAAAGTATTTTAAGTTTCATAACAATGGAACGTAGTCACGAATTAGTGTTATACACCTGTTTGTGGCCACATCTAACCAAATTATGACACTTAAAAACTAACATACATACACATAAGAGTTAGAAAAATAGTTTACAAGTTAGATTAGTAGATTAATTACATGCGAACACGCAAACAACCAGAAGAACAAACATATAAATTACATACACATTTTGTAGATCAAAGGGAGATAACTTCGGGTCAGGGGACATAATAGACGACGAAACACTAACTTAACAGTGAAATAGAACTTTACACGCGGAAGCGTAATAGGTAAAACCTGTCGCACACACCTTTTGTAATGGTTGTTAAATATTATATGGGGGACATGAAGCAATTCATGTGTTGACCCTAAGAAAGTCAACTTTGTATGGGTAGTAAGTTAATTTACTATGTGAGGGCAGGTCTTATAAGACAACGGTCCGGTTCAGACATACCTCTAATGAATATAGTATTGCATGTGAGAAGAGGGCTCACGCCAACCAGACAAGGTTGTGGCGATTGCCAGTAGCCAAGTAAAGTATTACTACATTGTGACAATAGTCAGTAGAAGTCTATTAGAGTGCCCAAAGCCAAATTATCTAGTCTTTGACAAAAATTAGAGACACTAATTTTTTAGAAACCTCTTGCGTCACAACCAATGAGTGAAAGTTGATGACGCAACACAGGAGGGGAGGGTGTGTGTCAAAGACTCGAACGCAACCCCTCCACCGGGGAGAGCAGTCCACCTCGAGGTGACCAGGAGGTGATACGGTGCCCGAGGGAAGGGCAGGGGAGATGATGAAATGGGAGATGGTTAACCATTCTCTCATGAGACACGCAGGCGTTGTTCAGAGAGTTAGCACTCTGATCACGACAGCATCACGCCTCGTGGTAGCCACGGAGAAGTTGAGTGCCCACTCAACATACCACGGCTGCGATCAACGTGCCATGTGAGGTAACACGCACCAAGGTCAAGGTCGATCCGCGTGGTGTGTGACCACGGGATGGAGAGAACGTCAGACCGGGGACGGGACTTGTAGTGTGCACATCGTAGAATAGCGATAGGGGTTTTTGTGTAACCAAATAGATAGAAATTAGCATAGGCGTTAGCATCTAGTGATAGGTAATTCTGTGGCTTTGTGTGTGGGTTTAATAGCGACTGTAATATACTTGTAGCGAGCCAACGGCAATAAAATGTACCATTTATTTTCCTCGCACACGACTTGCAAGTTTCTTGTATGGTGTGGGAGAAGAATCCGATGATGCCTGTCAGATGAGTTGTTGACAGGCAAACATAGAACCTGTTTTTTTTTTAAATGCATGTGAAGCGTGGACAATGAGCAAATAGGCTAAAAACATCTGATGGCTGTGGAAATGTGATTTGTGAGGAAAATGAAAAGTATACCATGGACAGACAGACAAACCAATGACCAAGTAATACAAGAAACAAATTAAAATCGTAAACTGACTAGAGACATTACACGTAGACAGTCACATTTTTTTGGTCACGATATGAGAAGAACATAAATTGGAGAACTTGGTGACACCTGGCAAGATCGAGGGGAAGAGAATAAGGGGAGGGCAGCGAAGTAAATACTTTGATGGCTTGGCCTCGTTGTATGATCGAGACAAGAACACAGAGCTGATCCACGTAGCGGAACATGACGGCCACGTTATCGGCATGGCACATGATGATAATATAAGCAGCTAATTCAAAACATACAGATAAATAAACTGTTATCTTTTAATGTTTGTTGTTTCGAAATGAAACACAGCTGCCAGTAAGGTAGAAAATAATAGGCCCATCCGCATAAATCAAATAGTAAAGAGCTCTTGTGCACATCTTGGCTTGTATTAGACATATGGTGCTAGCCCCACATTTTATAGACCAATCTACACTCCGGGATATTGTGATCAATGTCACACTGGTCGTAATCATTTCCCAAAACTTTATCTGGTATCTTATATTAGGCTGCGTTTGCCTGTTAGCCCAGTTATATTTGTAAACTTTCACTTTATTTATATTTTAAAATTGCGATTTTCTCCTATTTTTTTCTTCTTTTCTAATTGCAAAGTCCTTGATAAAATCACCAACACGAATCTATGTCCATGCTGGATCCGTCACATGTAAAATGTGTGTGATGTCCCCGTTCTATTGAGATAGAAATCTATGAGATCTAGAGAGAATCTATAAAGATCTTTGCTAGATCCGTCACATGTAAAATGTGTGTGATGTCCCCTTTCTATCGATCCTCTTAGCACGTTCTTATTTTGCTTAATGGTTAGTCCAGCCTTTCTTTCAGTCATGGAGCTGAAGATTCAAAGTTCTTCTATAGTCTTTGCTTCATGTTCAACAGGCCGGGATTATCAGTAACCCCAACCAACTGCCGCCTTATTTTGTGATGCATGCACTGACAGATTTGCCAGGAATGGGTGGGCTGTACTTAGCCATGGTATTCAGTGGCTCGTTGAGTACACTCTCATCGGGTAAGTAAACGGTGAAGATTAAGATAAATACGATATTTAAAGCAACGTCTCATACTGGAGACGTGATTACTACTTAAAATGAAGGAACCTATTACACGCCTTGAGATGTGCTGGGTTAGTTAGTTAGTTAGTTAGTTAGTTAGTTAGCTAGTTAGTTAGTTAATTAGTTATTTAGTTTGTTAGTTAGTTAGTTAGTTATCAGTTATCAGTTATCAGTTGGGGTATCTTCGTTGCACTCCGGACATGTCCATAGGTGCTCAGATCCTCCCCCCAGCATATGCATCAGCGTCCGGTGGCTAATAGTGCCAGTTCTGTATTGGTTGACGAGGCGCTTTGTTTTCCGATGTACCTCTCGCGTCTGGCTGTGCCGATTCTTACTCCCAGGTCTTTCATCCTGGAGAAGCGATGTGGAATCACTGGCGTCAAAATCCTCTGTTCTCGCCATATCTTTAAGGGCGTTAATAACATCCGGCACGAATCCATGGGCTGGCCATCTACAGGGGGTGCAGAGCCAGCCAATTTATCAGCTCGTTCATTTCCCTCGACTCCTGCATGTCCCGGGACGAAGATGAAGGTGACTTTGCGGACAGCAGACTTCCGCAGCGACTCAGTCCACTGTCTACGTACAGATCCAGCTTCGACCTTCTGAATCATGCTCATTGAATCACTTAGTACACACACGTTGGTATAATGCTGTGATTCCAGCCATATGAAAGCCTGTGTAACTGCCATCACCTCCATCGTCATGCTGCTCGTGGTCATAGGGTGGGCACCACTGGATTCCTTGAACGGTTCGGCCCGCTGACCAGGCTGTAAATGCCCACGCACTTCTCTGCTGCTTTACAACAGATCCATCTGTATAGATGAGCACTTCGGGGTTATCTGAGTGATCATAGATGAGCGCGTTAACTTCTGCATTGACAGCGGCAGGGTTCTGCTCTCTGCACCGTCTGTCGAGTGTGATAATGCAGGAGAAGGTACACTTAAAAGCTGGAGGCACCGGCACCCATTCCTTGCCGGGGTTGATACTGGTTAGACTGCAGACCTGTCCGACGACATCTTCCGCCCGACCCATCCATGATTTGCCCCTCTTTAGCCTGTCACCCTTTTCTCTGAATACAGCGTCATGCAGAGGGTGCTGCTCATCTGCACTTATTTTTAAGTATGCACGAGCTCTCCAGATCTTGATCCTGTGTTCCATTGTCGGGAAGTCAAGGAGGTATCTCATTGCTACACAGCTGGTGTCTCTCGTGCAGCCCAAAATGATGCGCATGGCTTCGTTTTGTACCTTTTCAAGTTAGTTAGTTAGTTAGTTGGTTAGTTAGTTAGTTAGTTAGTTAGTTAGTTAGCTAGTTAGTTAGTTAATTAGTTAGTTAGTTAGTTAGTTCGTTAGCTAGTTAGCTTGTTAGTTAGTTAGTTTAGTTAAATAGTTAGTTAGTTAGTAATTAGGTAGTTAGTTAATTAGTTAGTTAGTTAGTTAGTTAAATATTTAATTAGTTAGTTAGTTAAATAGTTAGTTAGTTACTTAGTTAGTTAGTTAAATATTTAATTAGTTAGTTAGTTAGTAGTTAGTTAAATATTTAATTAGTTAGTTAGTTAGTTAGTTAGTTAGTTACCTAGTTAGTTAGTTAGTTAGTTGGTTGGTTGGTTAGTTAGTTAGTTAGTTAGTTAGTTAGTTAGTTAGTTAGTTAGTTAGTTAGTTAGTTAGTTAGTTAGTTAGTTAGTCACCAATCATCAGCATTGCATCTAATAGTCCATAACTGCTCAGAACATACCCTCAATATCTTCATCGATCAGGTGGACTAAAATGTTGAATTCTCATCCATGACGTGAGGACGTAAATTACAATTACCTCAGAAGTTGCTGTGGGATCGCCTGATGGCGAGGGACACTGCTAATAGGGAAAGCTAATCCACACGTTAAAATAAGTCCATTGTACTGAACGGAGGAGTACATATATGATTGGATTCAAAGCGAGAAAACACAAGCTACAAATAAAAATACAATTCAGCAGTGACTTGCTCACTTTTTGTCATTTCTCTCCATTGATAAATATATCTCTTGATATATTTGTATTATAGGTTGTCAGTATTCTTATTCTTCTTCCATTCAGATATCAATTGTTTGATTTATTTTAAGCGTGCACTAACTGTATGTATTTGTTTATTCCCAACTGTATCGCTGACGGTAATATTGCATCGTTAACATGCCGATATACAGACATTTCTATTCCCCTCCAAATGCAAAGTGATCATATTGTCTCTTGTCACTGTTTTCCCTAGCATTCATTTATCAGTATTTTCTTAATGTGCTACCGAAGAAATGACACTCCATGTGATGAATCCTATGTTCAGAAATACTTTAAAGTTTATACAACATTACATCTGCTTGCTCTGTGTTGGTTATCGCTTTAGTGTCTTCCTGAAGGATGTTACTACTAAACAACCCGAGCATGGTATCGTCCACTCGCATGTTATGGTAGATGACTGCACGCCCTGCCCTCTTAGATAAAGACGAAAAGGGCGTACCCATGTGCACGTTGCACACAATAACAATCCTTGTGAGGTTAGAGATCGAAGAGAATAGAATGAACAGGCTGCTTCCATTGCTAAGTTCCGAAATTATAAAACTGGATACTGGGTTGTTGTTGTTTTTTTTCCGCATATCCTTTACATGTAATTGCTGTTAACATCAGCATCTTTCATCTGATCGTTGATTTCTTGGCACGATTATGCTCAGTAGTTTGTCATTGCTTTCTGAGCGACCGGCTCACAAATCCCGTAAGTTACCGACACGGAGAGAACCGCTACCGATTCTCACGTAACGTCACGTTACTCAAGAGAGTATACATGATTACGGAGAAAGTTGCGTAATCCCTTGACCAGGGTCACAGGCTGGATAATAGGTAATGACATAAAATATCTGCCTTGAACGTAGAGCCTCGTTTTGTGATCAATGGAAGGTGGGAAACTTATGGAGTTATCCCGATTGTGTAATTAACTGATCGTTTACATACAAAGCCAAACGTCAATTACTGTATGCTTATAAATAAGGGATGTGGCCATCCCACCTCATATGTAGTGACCTGGAATAAGTGATCACCTTACACTCAACACTCCAGTGGCCATATCTGCTATGGAATTACCTTACCTTTATGATATTAAGTGTCTAGCAACACCTGTTATCACATACAGTAATTTACGGAGTATAAGACGCACTTTTTTCTTCCAAAAATTGCCTCCAAAATTCAGGTGCGTCTTATACTCGAAATTAATTAAATGTTATTTTTTTTTTTTTTTTGCTTAAAAATTAAGGTGCGTCTTATAGTCCGTAGCGTCTTATAGTACGTAAAACACGGTATGATTTTTAATACATTCATGACTTTGACATTTATGATGATATTATAATTCCACACAGGAATAAGTTCTTTGGCAGCCAACACAGTAGAGGACCTATTAAAGACACCGCTGAAGAACTTTCAGGAAAGCTACTGTCACTTTTATTACAAAAGTGATTGTGTTTGGGTATGGCGTGTTGACTATAGGACTTGCCTTTTGTGCCAGCTCTTTAAAAGGACCTCTGTCTAATATCGTGGTGAGTTGCCTTGGAGCAAGCGGTGGACCTATGCTGGGCATATTTTCTACTAGGCGCCCTTGTTCCATGGGTCCAACAAATACGGGGCTTATTGGTGGGGTGGTTATTTCCTTGTTATGAATGTGTGGTTAGCAGTAGGAAATCAGATGTACGCATCGAGCATGTACTCCCTACCCCCTCCAAAAAGTGACAAGTGTCATCTGAATTCTTCCACTGATGGAATGTTACTGTCGCCCAATGTATCAGCAACGTATTTTCATTAATGAAACGCTGTATTCAAATACAGCCAATCAAACGTCTGTCAGACAGGCACAAAAGCGTGACTGGCATGGGTTTTTCATTTATGATATCTCTTTTGAATGGTACGGCTTTATTGGAGTTGCTGTCTGTCTGATGTTTTGGTATGGCCATTAGTTACTGTTTTAGAAGACGATGTATGAAAGGTTACTGATGCCAAATTGCTCTTTCCCATGTTGTTCGCCGGACTGTGTTTATCAAAGCAGTCAAAATGACATCAAAGGGAGCTACGACGAAGATGGAAATTGCAAGTTAATTATGTACAAACCTGACTTCGCCAGATACGGTTTCGTCTCAAATGTGTCATATTACAAGTATTGATAACAATCGTGATGTAAATAATGATAAGAACAATTATGTCGGAAAGACACAGCATGCTATTGTATAATTAAAATATATATGCTTAGAAATTGATCGCCATAGCAGTCGTAGAAGAAAGAAATAGAGATTAGAGGACACACTAGACAAATCGAAATCATTGGCAGTTTGTCGAAGTGAATTTCTTAATTCAATGAGCCGCAATAATGATTTGGAAGCGAAAAGTTCAAAGCCCTGTGTCTCCACAGTAACTGTCAATGTTTATATGATCTTTTATGTCATCTGATCTAAACGTCTGTCTTTTTTTTTTTTTTTACTTCTATGAGTGCCAAGCAATACCTGTGAAAGTATGTCTCATGTTGTTTCTCAAGGATTCTCCCACAATTCAGGCCGTTGTGCGTCCCCATGCTGTTTCTCGGGGATTCCCCAACATTTATGGCGTCTGTATGTCTCACGCTGTTTATAAGCGCGATTCTCCAACATCTGTGGCGTTTGAATGTCTCATGCTGTTTCTCATGGATTCTCAAACATTGGTGGCTTTTGTATGTCTCATGCTGTTTATCAGGGAAGGGACTGTCCAGCATTTGTGGCGTCTGTATGTCTCACGCTGTTTCTCAGGGATTCTCCAACATTTGTGATGTTTATATGGCTGACATTGCTTCTCGGGGGTTCTCAAATATGTGTGGCATTTGTGTGTCTTTCTCAGGGAGTCTCCAACATGTGTGGTGTCTTTATGTCTTATGCTGTTTCTCGCGGATTCTCCAACATGTGTGGTGTTTGTATGTCTCACGCTATTTCTCAGCGATTTTCCAACATTTGTGGGGGTTGTATGTCTCAAGCTGTTTTTCAAGATTCTCCAACACGTGTGGCGTTTGTATGTCTAACGCTGTTTCTTTAGGATTCACCAACATGTGTGGCGTTTGTGTGTCTCGTGCTGTTTCTCAGGAATTCTCCCACATGTGTGGCGTTTGTATGTCTGACGCTATTTCTCAGGATTTCTCAAACATTAGTGGCGTTTGTATGTCTTACGCAAATTCTCATGGATTCTCTAACATTTGTGTCTCATTCTGTTTCTTAAGAATTCTCCAAAATTTGTTACGTTTGTATGTCTCATCCTGTTTCTCGGGGAGTCTACAACATCTGTGCCGTTTATGTGCCTCATGCTGTTTCTCGGGGATTCTACAACATGTGTGACATGTTTATGTTTCACGCTGTTTCTCAGGATTTCTCCAACGTATGTGGCTTTTGTATATTTCTGTACATTATCCTATATGTCTACTAAAAATCATAATAGCATGACGCCTAGGAAAACGGAAGAAGTGATTAACGTGGTTTAAGCCGGATTTAGGCAAGGAAGAAGAACAAGAGATCACATATTCAACATGCGTTTCATAATAGAGAAGTTTAGAAAATTTAATGTAAACCTATTATATGTTTTATGGATTATTCAAAGGTATTTGACTGTGTACAACATCAGAAATTTTGGGAAATTATGAGGAAAATGGGTTTTCCATCACATGTAGTACATGTAGTGACTTTGTCTTTTAAGTATTTCAACCAAAATATTATACGATTATTCACTTTAAATGATATACAACTTTGCAGTATGCAACCTGACGAGATGCAGCGAAATCTCATCTCATCTCATCATGTTCCTCTTGTACCTTGCGGTGTCGAGGTGAAGTATAAACAGCGGGAGAGTGCCCGCTTATGGGCTTCATGTATCGATATTCCCATGGATTCTGTTATTCCCTGCGTCCATCGTTTACGTGGTCGGCCTCTTCCTCTGCTTCCCTCTGGTCTGTACATCATTGCTTGTTGTGGTATACTGTTAGTTGGTAACCTACTTGCATGGCCAAACCATTTGACTTGCTGCCTTCTAATAAAATCTAGTGCAGCTATAACCCCCACTTTAGTCCTGATTTCTTCATTTCTGATCTTATCTCTTCTTGATACATTGAGTATTCTTCTCAGGAATCTCATTTCTGTTGTTGTGATTTTTCTTTTCTCTTTTTCTGTCATTGTCCAGGTTTGGCATTGGTAACATAGAGTTGGTAGGAAGATTGTGTTGTAAAGTGCTTTCTTAGTAGTTATTGATACATGTTTGTTCTTTAGTATTGGTGCCATTTGTCCAATGAGTTGGTTTGCCTTATTGCATCTATTTTCGATCTCGTCTTCTGATTTGCCATTTGATGATATTATACTTCCTAGGTACTAGAACATCTTTACTTGTTTCAAGGGATGTTCGTTTAGGTGAATCGTTGTTGCTTTTTCTTCTTTAGTTATAGTAAGTACCTCTGTTTTACTTGTGCTAATTTTCATGTTATGTTCCCTACACATTTCGTTTAGACTATTCATGTGGTCTTGTAATTCAGCTTCTGATTTTGCTATTAGTGCTTGGTCGTCCGCAAACAGGAGTTCTCTAATGGTTAGATTCGCAGATGGCTCTTCTATTGTGTTCTCGTCATGCGGTCTTCTTGAGGTCTCTGTTTGGCTGGTTTCTTTACATACGTTGTCTATATATGTTATAAACAAGAGAGGGGACAGAACACAACCTTGTCGTACTCCAGATATTATGGTGAAGGGTTCTGAGTGTCCTTCCAGTTGCTCTCACTATGCATTCACTGTTGTTGTATAAGCTTCTACTAGGTTTGTTAGATGTGTACTCACTCCATATTGTTTAAGGATTTCCCACAGCTTGTTTCTATCTACTCTATCTAATGCCTTTTCTTGGTCGACAAAGGCTAAGCATAGACTTTCATTGAATTCGATTGAATTTTCTTTAAGTTGTCTAAGAGCGAAAATGGTATTTGTGCATCCTTTGGTTTTCCTAAATCCAAGTTGTGTTTCGCTTAGCTGGGATTCTATAGTAGCTCGTAATCTTTTCTCAAGAATTTTGCTAAATATTTTCAGTGGGACTCAACAGTGAAATGCCTCTTTATTGTGTGCAGTGTCCTTTGCTGCCTTTGTTTTTCCAAATTAGGATAATTATGGCGTTTTACCAGTATCGTGGTGTCTATTGTTCTGCCCAAACATGGTTGAATAGTCTATAGAAATATGACATGCAATAAATCAAGCAACTTATAGTTTGTAGTTTCTGTGTTTAAATCAATTAATTTATATTTTCACGGTGGACATTTTATTTGAAAGTTATCACAGATTCCGCTTTTCTTCCAGGGAGACCGGCAAGGTAAACATGGAAGAATAACAATAATAAAATTAAAGCGGCAGCGCAACCTTACAGACAAAGTAATATTATGATAAAAGCTGTGTGTGGGGTTCGGTCTACACATGTTTGTATGGGTCACAACAAAATTAGTGTGACCGACTCCTCTCTATGACAATCTCCAAACAATTCTGAAACTTATCCTGTACTAGCTGTACAAGACTTGGTATTTCCCGAGAAACGCACTTTTTATTCTAGGCTGTCTGACCGAGAGCCAACATTGAAAATTGTCATTGTCCAATCCTCTCTGCCATTCTAGTGTACTCAGTTAGTGAATTAATAACCACTTTGGTATTAAGCATACGCGCTTACTTCTATGCAACGAAAGACATGGGTATTACTCATTTTGACACCAATAGGATAGAGCAAGAGCAAACTACCTTCTTTACACATGCCAAGACAATTATGTTTTACGGTCTCATCTAAAATCAGAGTAAAATCGGGTACTCCTTAGGAGCAGCCTCGCCGGGTAGGGATAGTCATGTCCATCAGGTGACTCCAGACCGTCAGCAGGCTACTGGGTGCAAAAGATTACTATCATTGAAAGTAGAAACTTGGAATTTTAGAACAATGAGTGCAGATGGAAAATAAGAAAACATCAAACAAGAAATGGAACGAGAGAAGATTAATACATTAGGAGTGTCCGTAACGAGATGTAAAGAGGCAGGGATTGAGACAGGAGAGGATTATTAGATTAATTATTCTGGGGGAGACGAACGGCAAAGAGTTTTAGCCATTTTATTGGATCGGTGTCAGAATCTTCCCCGGGTCTTCATCACTGGCGCCTGGCAATGACGGCCAGATACGGCCGTGAACTGCATTAACACTTACAACGCAGTAATAGGGACAAGGTCTGCGTGGTACACGGAGACCGCGAGAGGAGAAAGCTGGACCAACACGGCTCACTGCGGGCTAGCGGTCAGACAGCCTTGGACCGTAGGACTGGACAGCCGTGGAAAAGAGAGCAGTGCACGTATTGAGTGTATGAGTTAACGCTAGATGAGAGAAAGCCTTTGAGTATAGAAAGACTGAGTGCATGGTATGTAATATTGCATTCATGAACTGATGTATTATATATATATATATATATATATATATATATATATATATATATATATATATATATATATATATATATATAATATATATATATATATATAATATATATATATATATATATATATATATATATATATATATATATATATATATATATATATATTTTTTTATTTTTTTTTTTAATTTAATTTTATTTTTTTTTATTTTTTTTAATTTTAGCATATCCTTTTACAGGACTTAGCTGTCAACACCAGCATCTTTCAGCTGTATGTTGATTTTTGGCAAGATTACGCTCAGTAGTTTGCCATTGCTTTCTGAGCGGCCGGCTCACATACCCCGTAAGTTACCGATGCGATTCGAACCACTGCTGATTTGAACCGTCATCACGTTACCTGACGAGAGTATACGAGATTACGGAGAAAAGTCATAACCTCTAAGCCACGAAGCCGGCATATATATATATATATATATATATATATATATATATATATATATATATATATATATATATATATATATATATATATATATATTATATATAAAAGGAGATCGCCGTCTGTCCCTATGTCCCTTTATGCGCTCGCGAACGGCCCATCCGATTGAGATGAAATTTCTACAACGTCTTCCCTTTCATTCCAGCGCAGCCCACTGTTAGTATTTTTTTAGTGTGAAATCGGCTGCCTTACCCAATATTATTTCATTTTCATTTTTCATTATAATTTCATATATCTCAGGGGACTTAACTCTGTAAAAGTTATTCAAGGGGCATAACTTTTTCTGTATAACTTATAGTCATATTGTGGCATCGTTTTCAAAGATTTATAAACTCTTGTCCATAGTTATGTACCGGCATATGAGTTATAATAAATAATGATACAATCTGTAAGGCATTTTCAAAGTTTTCATAAAAATAATGCATAATGCATAACATTGTAACTCATCTTTTTTTGCTTAAAGAATGAATAAATAATAGTTACCTTATCTCTATCAAGTTTGAAGATTTTATATTTCTTTACACTGTCGCCAACTGTAAGAAGACATGGAACAACTTCAGCCATTATTTAATCTACAGGCATATGCGTTATATTCCTCCTCCTCCTCCTCCTCTCCCCTCCTCCACCTCCTACCCTCTTCCTCTTCTCCTCCCCCTCCTCACTCTCCCTCCTCCATCCTCCTCTTCTCTCTTTCTCCTCCTCCTCTCTCCTCCTCCCTCTTCCTCCTCCTAGCTCCTACTCCTCCTTTTTCTTCTTCTTCTGCTGCTGCTGCCGCTGCTCCATTTACCCAAGTTAATTGTTGGGGAAGAAATAAAGATCTTTCAAGTGCTCTTTCTAATGCTTTTTGTAAGTTGGTCTTCGTTTATCTAAGGTTGTTCTAACTGCAACCAATAAATGATTAGACAGACAGACAGACAGACAGACAGACAGACAGACAGACAGACAGACAGACAGACAGTCGGGAACGGGAACTTATATGACTACTTATATATGAATTAAATGAGATGCTCCCTATCAGGGGCTGGGCGAAGCCGGGCCGGATCAGACAGACAGACAGACAGATAGACAGACAGACAGACAGATAGATAGTCGGGAACGGGAACGAGAACTTATATGACTACTTATATGAATTAAATGAGATGCTCCCCACCAGGGTCTGGGCGAAGCCGGGCCGGGTCAGCTAGTATATATATATATATATATATATATATATATATATATATTATATATATATATATATATATATATATATATATATATATATATATATATATATATATATATATATATATATATTGAAATGTCATTATCGCCGAGTTGAGCGAGGCCAGTAATGATTGCTGTTTGCGAGAAGTTCGATTAAAGTAGTTGAGAGATGTCACCGTGTGTTATGTACATTCATTCTGTGTGAGTGATTGTTATCACATCTGTTAGTCACCACGAGCCTTTATTGATTACAAATCAGGACTCTGACAATCGGCAAACATCAAATTCTGTTTAAGGATATTGGGCTGTTTCAGACAGAGTTCTATTGGTAAAATTAAACGGAAGACATTTTAAAATACATGTCATTCAAATATATGCTCCAACGATTGAATGCAGTAAAGAAAGCATAGAGGAATTTTATAATGACATGGAGTCTGGTTTGAAGAACTGGGAAAAAATCAGAAATAAATATCATAAAGAGTGATTTCAACTCAAAAGTGGGAAATCAAGGCGATGGATGCAGTGTAGGCAACCATGTTTGGGAGAGGGAAACGAAAGAGGTTACAGACTTGTAGAATGGGCAAAAGAACAAGATATGATTGTAGGAAACACCTGGTTCAAACAGCATTCTAGTTTAGTTTAGGTTAGTTTAGTTTAGTTTAGTTTAGTTTAGTTTAGTTTAGTTTAGTCGATGGATCACGGCACATGGGTGCAACCCATAAGTGCTCCGTTCTCCTTCTAACTCACATCTGAATCTGGAGAAACTCAGCTAAGTGCACGAACTCCGTAGTACCGGCGAGGATCCTGAAAATACTTTGGGTAGATTTTTAATTTGAAATTTTGCCCGGGCAGCGCCGTTAGGCTACTCTTTTTCGATTTCCAACTGCCAAGGGATGTTTTACGTGCGCAGCAGTACACACCCAAGACCTCCAGCACTCGAGGCGGACACCATACCTCGAGACCACGCATCCCCCACAGCATTCTAGATGATTATGGACATGGAAGAGTCCAGACAGCAGGATTAAAAACCAAATAGATTACATACTGATTAGCAGAAGGTTTCGAAAATGCGTTAAACACTGGTAAAACAGCTCCCAGTGCAGACTGTTACAGTGATCATAGATTAATTACAGGCACATTGAGGGTAAAGTTAAAGAAAGTCAAGTAAACAACAAGAAACAATAAACATGATTTGTGAAAATTGAAAAGAAGAAAAAAATGACAAAGAAATACAAAATATATTTAACATAAAAGTAAAGAACAAATTTGTTATATTTTCTGATCTAGAGATCCTATTTTAAGATGTGGATGATCAATGGGAAATGTTGAAGAATTCAATCAGTTTGGTTTTAGAAAAAAACTATTCAAAATTAGAGAAAGTGGGTGGTAGGGCATGGATGACTGAAGCAATTTTACAACTAATGGAAACAAGAAGACAGAACAAAAATACTCCTGCCAAATATGAAGAAATTCACAGAACAGTCAGAACATTATGTAAGGAGGCAAAAGAAACATGGCTCGAGAAATATTGCATATAAATCGAAAAACAACACAATCAAAAATACCAAACTAATGCTCAAAAGAATTCAGGAGCTTACTAAACAAAGAACACGCACGTCGGCAGGCTGCCTAAAAACAAAAGATTGAAACATCATAATAGTAAAAGATCAGATTTTACATGCATGTAATGTGAAAAAACCTTTATGCTGATTACAGAGAAGAACAGTATGGTATTCAAAATAATAATGAAGGACCATCAATTTTGAAGATGAAGGTTCAGAATACTCTTAAAAATATGAAAACTGGCAAGATCCTCGGTTCAGAAAGCATCATAACAGAAATGATTAAAGCTTTAGAAGAATATGGAATAGATAAAGTTACCAGGAAATTGAAAGAAAAACGCAACTCTATCAGCGTTCACGCCGGAAAAACACCGAAGCCGAACAACAAGCGACCAACTGCTAAACTTTGAAATAGAAAGGAGATTTTCGTAACTTGGAATGTTACTGGTCTAGGAAATAAGGAACCAGCTCTCGTGAAGTTTATTAAAATATCAAATATTCAAATATTAGGACTCACAGATACTAGGAAAAAGGGGCAAAACACCAAACGAACACATGAAAGTTACGTTCTTATATAGGGTGGCTTCGATCAGCATGCTGCTACAGCTAAACATGCAGTGGGATTTTTTTACATCCAGAAAAAGCGAAAGTCATTATCAACACTAAATTTATATCGGAAAGGATCATACTAATACAGATCAAGGAAGGAAACAGAACAACTTGTATACAAGCATACGCCCCATGTAATAACACTTACAGCGACGAAGACAAAAACGAGTATTTTTATAAACTTGCAGACACGTTAAATAATGTCAGGGAGGCAGATGAACTTATTGTAATGGGTGATTTTAAAGGACAAATAGGCACACGAAGAACACCGTGGGATGATTACATGGGGCCATTCAGCGACACAGAGACTGAATGTAACAGCAATGGTCAAAATCTACTCAACATATGCACCGACAGTTTAGTTTAGTTGACGGATCAACATCACGGCACACGGGTGTAACCCATAAGTGCTCCGTTCTCTCCTAACTCAAACCTGAGTCCGGAGAAACTAAACTCAGTGCACGAACCCCGTAGCACCGACGAGGATCCTGAAATATTTTGGGTAGATTTTTAACTCGAGATTTTGCCCGGACAGCGCCATTAGGCTGCTCTTTCTCGATTTTCAACTGCCAAGGGATATTTTACGTGCGCAACAATACTCAATGGGTTCCGATATCACTACCCAGAGACCAGGGGAAATTAAATTACTAGAAGTCCACTTGGTAAATAGCAAATTATCCCTAGATCAGGAAATCATCATCCGGATTGGTAAGGCAGCAAGACCAATGAACAGGTTAAGAAAAAGAGTCTGGGAGAACAGGAAGCATACTGCCAAAACAAAAGTCCTTGTCTATCAAGCCTGTGTCCTTAGTACTCTTCTTTATGGCAGTGAAACCTGGACAACTTACTCACACCAAGAGAAACGTTTAAACAGCTTTCATATGCGGTGTCTGCGAAGAATTCTTGGTATTAAGTGGCAAGACAAAATCACAAATACTGAAGTATTGGAAAGATCAGGTTGTGTGACGGTTTATTCTATGCTCAGTCTTCGTAGACTTAGATGGATAGGACATCTTAACTGCACTAGCCAGGCGACCTTAATTCCTTAATTCCTTAGGCTCAAAAACCCCCGTGCCATACACCGCAAGATACTTTATTGGCAGTAACTGACAGTTTTTTGACAGTCATCACTGCTGGTCTTGCATTTCGCTTCGATGTTAGCTGAGACTGTATTACTAAGCGCCTTTACACTTTGTTCTAATCCTTCGATGTACCTATAACAGTTGCATGAATGTCCATTAACGTATAGGGTCTTATCTAAAGCCGGCTTTATGGCGAAGGCTTACGAACGCAATTCGCATTCCCGTATACTGTGTTCAAATAAAGATGAGGGCGATTTGGCAGCAGTCTATCTTGCACTGGTTTTCATACAATGGTATGGGTACCGGTCGTTGAGAAACCATTAGCCAACTACTGAACGTAAACGTGAGTAACAGAATAGGCTTGATACGGTGGATTGACGTACACAGTCAGCGTACTCCCCAGTTACCCCAACCCAGTAAGCTAGTGTTTCGGGATAGGTGAAGATAGTAGTTGCGCGCTTGCGCTGGGAAGTAAAAGGTCAGTTGAGTTTATTGTGTCTGGTTAAGAGAAGTCAACAAGTCTGATTTTACTGTGTTGAGAACAAAACAGCACGGGAGGTTTAATATAGGGTCAGTTGGGTTTCTGTGTCTAGTTGACACACGTAAACAAGTCAGAGTTGTTCCATGGAAGTTGCAGAGCATGTAGGAAGTTTTGAACCTTACTCAGATTAATCATGTCTGGTTCAAGAGGAGTATTTAGAGATTAGAATGTTTAACATGAATAACGTGTTGCGACTGAACCATGATGGAGTAAGTTGCTCACGGATTAGAAAGGTATTAAGAAGAGCAAGTTGCAGCAGTAGAGAGTTCAGCCCAGAGTTGTAGAAGGGAATGCAGCCCGGACAGTCTGAGGTCGGCCTGAAGGTAGTGATGCCCGAAGTAAGGCGTTCACCCCTAGAGTGTAGAAACGGGTGCTGCCTAAGTGAGCCCATGGTGTCTGAGTTCGGCCTGAATGGGTGCTACCCGAAGTTATGTTGCAGTAGGAAGACAGGCTGAAGTTCAAGTTGTTAGATGTTGAGATGAAGTGCTGCCTAGAGTTTGGCGGCTTAGCCCAGTAAGTTTTGAGTCAGTTTTCCGCCTCTATTGCAAGTGGAAATGCAGAAATGAAGTGCCGCTCAGATTTTCGTTTAGTGTCACAATCAGGAAGTCCATTTCAGAGGCTGGTTAAGAGATCGGATTGAAGTCTGGTTCAGAGGCTGGTTCAGAGATCGGATTGAAGTCTGGTTCAGAGCATTGTTTAAACACTTTCACGGACTGGTTCAGATACTGGTGTAGAGTCTCGTTAAAGGAATCATTCAGACATTTGTTCAAGGTCGTGTTCAAGTTTCGTTCAAGGTTACGTTTCACATTCGTTCAGAAATGCAGAAGCAGAAATGTAGGTAATAATGCAGAGGCAGGGAATTAGAGTGATGGAGAGTCACAGTTTAGTTGCATAGAGACAGTCAGACTGTGGCAAATTAGAAGAAAACAGTAGCCCCTAACAAGGAAGGTCTCTAGAAGTATATCCATGTATGATACATAAATTAGATACAGGTATGATTTAGCAAGTTGTCTAGAGGCATTTCAAATGAAATTGAAAATTATTCCCGCTTAGCCCTTTAGAGGAACCATTTTTCCTGGCTCAGAACTCCCACTATGAACTTCTTAGACCTAAGCCCAAGTACCAACACAGAAATTTATTAAAAGAAGAAAAAGTTCCCCTCAAAGGCCATAAGGAGATCTGGACTATTCGCCCTTTACAGCCGAGGAATTTTTCCCCTCACCATAATGTTGTCCAGTGTACTTTCAGTCCGCCACATGTAGATCTCCCTTTATTTTATTTGTGTCAAAGTGACATATGTCATTTGAACCATTAGACATTTAGGAATCGACCGTAGTGAACATAACATCAACAATACTGCACTTAACATCAGATTAACCAAAACATCCACATGACAGGTTCTTGACAATAGTTGGACACACATTCACAAGGAAATATTTACACCAACATTTGAACAAGACATAATTCATATGAGATAATGGACAACATCTCTACAGAACCTTCACATTTCACTGACATCAACAACATTGAACAAGACAAGCACCAGGAACAATACTTGACAACACTTGTACAAGACATTCACCTGGGACATGTACTTAACAACACTGTTTACAACACCATCCTTTATTGAGCTGACTGTAGGGGTCGAGTGAAGACCCATGTTCCATCTCAACAACAATTACACTTCGAAAAGCAATCATATGCAATGTTATTTAAGAAAAAGGGAACAGCCCAGGTACATCAACTCTAAAACCCACCAACAGACCCCCAATCTCAAAACTCTCCAACTCTCCTCCATCACACGTCTAATCTATAACCTCCTCCTACACAACAAACTCGGTTAAGTCACGTATCATCTTTTCAACTGTAAACTAAGGGTAAACAATTGCAGACTTTCTAGTTTTGGGCAGGCATAAGTACCACAGCTGTTCTGGTCTGTGAACATCCTGTTATCACCGGAAAGTGGTGTTGGGAAAGTCCCAGATTGCAGTTTCCCCATGTGGTTAACATGTAGGTCTATTCCCTCCTGTGAACAGTATGTGAAGCGACAATCATCAATTCTCAATGGTGAGTGGACCGCTTAAGAAGCCGACAGCCGGGGTTATACAATACACAACAACCTGCATACCATCCAGTTAGTAGGAAGATAACTCCACTATACAGCAGCATTCCCCAAATGCAAGTCTCTCCCAGCAATTCTTCAGAATGAGGATAAAATACAGGATTCTAGTTCCTGCCTTTCAGTTATTAATTTAATCCAGTTACAATGGAATAAGTTTAGAATCACTTTCTCTTTGCTACACCACAGATATTGAGCTAGGGTAAATATTTCCCAGTTAGTACTGACATTACAGACCCAAGGAAAATAATGGTAGGTCTCAGGTTCACAGCGGTCATCTTGGTCATAGCCTTTCTGAGACATCTGAGTCCAGGAGGTTACTCCATATGAATAAGGATATCCACTTCTAATCTTGAAGGTAATCCCTGCAACATTGATAATAGAGGAGTCCATCCTGTGTTTGGGTTTAAATTGAGACCCTGTCAGTGCCATCAGTTTTTGACAAATGATTATCAGATATAGGCTGTATTTCCCTGAAGACATTGTGGTTACCCTTTTATTGGAGTTTCCACATTTTATCAAAGAAGTAGTAATCCTGAAGTAGGGACTCCCATTTGTATGTCCTTATAAAGAAGGCCTCTCCACCATCCCGGTTCTCTGTTAATATATAAAAGGGTACAACATTTGCTTTACATTGGTTCAAAGACAATGTCATATCAAATATCAACATACACAGAGGGAAATGGGGAGTAGATGGGAGGGTGTTGTCCAGACACACATCTCTTTGCTGATGATGGAGTGCATTCCACTCTGATGGACTGTGGGTGATACCTTTTCATTGTTCACCATTATTTGTGATAGTCACAAGCCCATATGCTGAGTCAGGGGTAGCCTTACACTATTAACAAGAAATTTATAAGTTCATGTTCTCATAAGATTTAAACCTCAAGAGACCTGGGCACCATGAGAAACAGACATTGTAAAGCAGGCATTATGAAGCAGGCATTGTAAGGCAAGCAACATGAGCAAGCATACTAAAGCAGCAAATATGAGACAGGCACATGATATAGGCAACATGGATAGACATAAGACAGACATGCTGAACCAAGTATCATGAGACATACATGAGACTAATGGAGGACAGGTATTATTTATAACTGCACTAGGCAATATCATTAAACTAATGGCAAACAACCAATTAGACGACCAAACATCAATTCCCATGGGTGGTATGTTGGTACGTGAATGTCCCATCTCATCCATACTCATACAGCAATGTCAGACTTCACCCCTTTCAGACTAGACTCGGCTCACAAGTACATCATATCATCACCATCATCATGTGCTCTATCCCCACTGGGTAATGTCAATATCCATTACAGTAGGTAATTAAGCAAAATTGCATTAGAAATATTTCACATATGTAACAAGGCACATATGGAAAAACATGTCCTCCCCTCGAAAAATAGCATGAGCCTTCACATATATATTCAGCCAACCTAGCCGAAGGTTCGAACCCATATTGTCCTTTTCGGAACTAGTTCATAAAGTGTAATACTTCAGAGATAAATTGTATTCCAAGCAAATCTTTACAAGAGCTTTTGGTACTTCTTCTGAGCATAAGTTAGCCACAAGGCATCACAGAACTTTGTAATTCTGGCGTGCAATACACATCCTGCATACATATGGATATAATAAATTGTCTATCATTCTACTAATGTGAGAGGTTACTTATAAAAACACCACTCACTCACTCAAACATTCTCAGCCCTTACAAGGAAATGTTACATGTTACATCACACATTCTGTTCACAGACGTAGATTCACAAAAGTATTACTACCGTTTGATCAAGAGTGGGCAATGATAGGCATTCATAGGAGAATCCAGAATGCACAAAGGTTGCGAAATATGCATTGAGAGTGATTTACAGTCATCAAGCATACGCAAATAGTCACAGCAGGCAAATAATAGACAAGTTGGAATATACAGAGTGGGAGACCTGACAGGCTGAAGAATCAACATTCAGAATAACCTCACAATGAAGTTCTGATTTCACTTTCACATTTTCTCATAAATATACTCTTATATTATTCTCTCCCGCTCACTAGGCATAACCACAACATTTACAAAAAATGATTTATATTGGTATCTGAGTCTTCAGATAGCCATATCATATAGAATTGTTAGGGCGCTATGATCACCACATCAACATGCATCCTGCATTGTTGGAAACCGAGCTCAAACTGCCAGACTATAGTATTTGGCCTAAAAGAAAGCGTTACTCGCCCAAGTGTTAGCCAATCAAAAGACTGGCATGCGCCTTTTCGCTCCCCTTCAAGCTTCTAGAAAATTCCATGCTAATAATAACTATGTCATCAGGATGGATTCCGTTCACGATTTAAAGTATTGAGAAATGCTATTTGGACTGGGGACGTGGATGAATGATCCACCATGTCACACAGACCACCTCAGTGCATAGGAGGTAGAGGAGGGAACAATCAGTTGACTTAGACCTCTGCCAGTAGTTGTTGTGAAGCTTTTTGAAGAGACTGTTGTATAATGTTTATTTCGAGTTGCATGTTAAATGGCGTGGGTGTATGCTAAGAGCCAGCATTAGTTGTTAGAATACCAAGTGGTTGTCGTGGCACAATACATCACGTTTTACCACTATATATCGTGGGACAGATCTTCATAACGTAATACTAATAGGGTGCAAGCGGCAAGTATGCTGTCCCGTTAAAACAATGTGCAGTTAAATAAATACACTTTGAAAACCATGAATTGAGTTGATGAACAGGTCATATTATACGTCTGTTACAGCTGCGTGGAGTAGGTCACGTGACGAGGCAATGATGGTTCGCATAAAACGACAAGGACTTGCACAGTTCGGTCTGATACATTTGCCAGTAAATCACTAACAGCTAAAATGTAATGATTGGGGGTGACTGCGACGTCCTGTAAAGGATATGCAACTAACTTTTATCGAAAGCTGGAAATTCTGCTATCACCTATACCTTGGGCTCTATGAGGCCTTTCATTGGATTTCCAATGGCCAAGATCACTGATAGGTTATCTGGTCTATTATTGATGATGGGCACGCGTCGCGTGTTTTAGTTTGAAAACGGTATTTGCTGGTGTCAGGTCTATAGCTGCAGTTACGGGCTGTGTAGATTTTGTTTCCCCCACTAAAGATGAGCGGGGAAAAAAGTTAGTTGCATATCCTTTACAGGACATTGCAGTCAAACACCGGAATTTTTTTTTATGCTGTTGTAATCTCTTGTTTGTCATTGCTTTCTGAACTACCGATACCCATAACATTTCGTAAAAAACAAACGCAGCGCGGTCTGCTGCCATATCGGTCGCAGCTGTGTTTCGAACGCAGGTATGCAGGATCACGAATCGCGTCCGTAACATCTTCGCCACAGAGGCGACTAAAGATGAGCATGGTGATAACTTGATGACATGTCTCAGCATGTCAATGTCTGTGTCTAGCTTGATGACATGTCTCGGCATGTCAATGTCTGTGTCTAGCTTGTTGACGTGTCTCGGCATGTCAATGTCTGTGTCTAGCTTGTTGACGTGTCTCGGCATGTCAATGTCTGTGTCTAGCTTGATGACGTGTCTCGGCATGTCAATGTCTGTGTCTAGCTTGTTGACGTGTCTCGGCATGTCAATGTCTGTGTCTAGCTTGTTGACGTGTCTCGGCATGTCAATGTATGTGTCTAGCTTGATGACGTGTCTCGGCATGTCAATGTCTGTGTCTAGCTTGTGACGTGTCTCGGCATGTCAATGTCTGTGTCTAGCTTGTTGATGTGTCTCGGAATGTCAATGTCTGTGTCTAGCTTCCTCACGTGTCTCGGCATGTCAATGTCTGTGTCGAGCTTGTTGACGTGTCTCGGTATGTCACTGTCTGTGTCTAGCTTGATGACGTGTCTCGGCATGTCAATGTCTGTGTCTAGCTTGTTGACGTGTCCTCGGCATGTCAATGTCTGCGTCTAGCTTGTTGACGTGTCTCGGAATGTCAATGTCTGTGTCTAGCTTGTTAAACGTGTCTCGGCATGTCAATGTCTGTGTCTAGCTTGCTGACGTGTCTCGGCATGTCAATGTCTGTGTCTAGCTTGTTGACGTGTCTCGGCATGTCAATGTCTGTGTCTAGCTTGTTGACGTTGTCTCGGCATGTCAATGTCTGTGTCTAGCTTGTTGATGTGTCTCGGAATGTCAATGTCTGTGTCTAGCTTCCTCACGTGTCTCGGCATGTCAATGTCTGTGTCGAGTTTGTTGACGTGTCTCGGTATGTCAATGTCTGTGTCTAGCTTGATGACGTGTCTCGGCATGTCAATGTCTGTGTCTAGCTTGTTGACGTGTCTCGGCATGTCAATGTCTGCGTCTAGCTTGTTGACGTGTCTCGGAATGTCAATGTCTGTGTCTAGCTTGTTAACGTGTCTCGGCATGTCAATGTCTGTGTCTAGCTTGCTGACGTGTCTCGGCATGTCAATGTCTGTGTCTAGCTTATTGACGTGTCTCGGCATGTCAATGTCTGCGTCTAGCTTGTTAACGTGTCTCGGAATGTCAATGTCTGTGTCTAGCTTCCTCACGTGTCTCGGCATGTCAATGTCTGTGTCGAGCTTCCAGATTCTATAAAGTCCATTTGTAGCCAAGGATTAATATTTTCGACAGTCTTTAGCGCCAACAGCTTATTTTTGGTGTGGTATATTAGGATCAGCCGTCTCCCTGGCCTAGGTGTCAACGTCTTTTCTCCGTAATCCCGTATATTCTCGCGAGTAACGCAGCTGCGCGAGAATCAGCAGCGGTTCGCGCCGCGCTAGTAACTTACGGGGGTATGTGAGCCGATCGCTCAAAAAGCAATGGCAAACTACTGAGCGTAGTCTTGCCTAGTACATCAACAGCAGCTGAAACATGCTGGTGTTGACTGCAACGTCCTGTAAGGATATGCAACATTTTAAAAAATTAGGATCGTAAGCAATGGCGTTGTAATCAGGTCTTCCTCGTGTAACAAGACTGGCCCAGATCTCGGTGGTTGTCAAGACCTATGGGTTCTTTTCTTTGTCTTCTATTACATTATTGTCCCCGGAATGGTGCCCGGACGCTGTCTTCCTATCCGATCAGTACAGACAAACAGATCACCAACAGCCTATAAGATAACGCTCTTCAGATAGGTAGAATAAGCGTCTTTAATAAAGATTCTGACACAAAAAAGAAAACGACATTCACCTACAAGATAAACATCCAGAACATTGCGTATGTCGCGAGTTGTCTGACGGACAGTTTCTTCATCCTACCCACGGAATGTCAGTCTCATGACGAGTAAAGGAAGTAGACCCCAGTGGTAGAATTTCGTTCACCTGATCTCTCCTGTGATTTCGGGAAACTTCCCTGGACTGGAACCAAGGAAGATAAAGTTCGTTCGGCCACACCGCTGCTTCTTTACCGGTCTTGAATCGCTGGCCCAATCTTCATCGGTTAGTTGACTTGAGGAGAATCTTCTCTTCCACGGCACATCAACCACATCAGTTGACACCGGAAAATACTAAGGGTTCCTGCAAGTAAGAAGAGACCCGGCGTACCGATCCATCTCACCTGGTATTATTACATCCCCACCAGATATAGACTGACACTAGTTGTGTGGTCAGTTTCCACCCTCAGAACAATTCCATGGGTCTGACTATAGACATCTCGCTACTAGATCTGTGTAGAGCAGCTAGGTACTAGACCTCCATGTCCCTGATTAACCTCACTCATAGCAAGAATAGCCCCTGTGGAAAACACAGTCTATTACCATTCGAGGGAGGATATAAGTTTCAGGACTTCAGGTCTAAATATTTCCCCTATACTGGCCAAGGGTGTTGGTTTATGTTCCAACTGAGCTGGCAAACCTTTCCTTAAACACTGATTACCGACAGAACAAGAAGAAGAGTGTGATTTTTGGTCTGTCTCTTTTTCTCCTCCTCTCTTCGGGTATATGGATAGTTGGAATTTATATGCACTGAATCCCACAGGTTTGGCTTCTCTTGGCAGCTCAACCAAGTGTAGATTATATGTGCAGAGCATCCTGCTTCTACTATACAACAGGCAGTGTATTCATTAGACACGCATAATAATATTATTCCTCTCTGAACAAAAGAGGTAATCCATTAAACAATCTAGAATTTAGAAAGCAAACATTGTATGTGTGTGCCTCGTGTTTATGTACATGTGTCAGGGCGAGTCTACCCTAACAGGTATGAAGATATTGGTAACCCTCTTCCTCTACCCAAGTTAGATACCCCTCGACCAAGGTCAATATCCTTCATAGCTTACAGTTCCTCTATCCTCCTCAGTCGGT
>JACEFZ010008460.1:0-25000 GCA_014155875.1 Cepaea nemoralis
TTCCTTTAATTCTAACGTTCTAAGTTTAGGGGTGGCCATTATACAAGAGGTAAGCTAGCGGTCTAGTACAATCTACTGCAAATTACTATACAGATATAATGACACAAAGTACTATAAAGCTCGATATTACCACACGACAGTACATTCCTCAGTGCCAAAGTAGAATCAGTACCACAGACACTATGCAGACGTGTGAATGTGAACAGTAAGATATTACTCCTAACCTCTATCCACATTCACACTCTAGCTGGATTCTTCCAAAATGAATCTCCCTCTTATAACTAAGGATCCCGTGTCAAAAGACCCCGTTTTCCAGAAGATTCCCCCTGTCCACAAAACGTTCCTGCTTGCAGGAGATCTGCTGTCCAAGGATCCGTTTACGGAGATCCCGCGTCCGAAGATCCCGTTTACGCGAGATCTCGTTGTCCAAAGATCACGTTTACGATAGATCCCGCTGGCCCAAAGATCACGTTTACGTAGATCCCACTGTCCAAATGTCACGTTGACGAGCCCCCCAATAATTTCGGTGTCCCCTCCTTTAAAATGTCGTCCCTGGAGTGAGGAGATCCGACACCCACATTATAATTATTATTTTTTTGTTGTGTCCACCCTCAATATTCTGGAGAATCCACCACTTTCCGCCAAAACACTCCGCAGCCGAGGACACCTTTTCCTAATCACTCTCACACTGTCGTACTATGCCCCCCTTCTCATACTTCCTCCAACGCCACATACTCAACACTCTTACTTCTAGAAATTAATAAAGATTTAATTTATTAAAATAAAAGTGTAACGTGTATTAGACTGTATCGAAGAAAATGTTTGAAGTGTTTCTAATAAGTGTCGAAGATCTGACTCTCAGACATCAGATCAGTCCGCGGATCACAGCAAAGATAGACCACAGCACGTTTTACGTCAGAACAAGTACGTCTCACCCGTTCCGGACCATCCTGGCCGGATACTGCTTGCTTCTGTAGACCTCTGGTATCCCCATTTCATGAACATGAGAAATAACACACCGGTGGGTCATGAACAGTTACTTATGGACCGGGATTCACTCTACACAATGTCCGTTCCTATGTTCTCTGAACCAAACTGCACAGTCTTTTTAGTGTTTTACCCTTCGTAAGTTAAGTGTTTAGTCCGACAGAATCTCCTCGTTTGGCACATCGAACCTTCAGTCCGAAGTGCAATTACTAATGTTAATTGTTACTGTACTAACACTAGTTACTCTTACCGGTTCTCGGTTCGTTACACTGTTTAATGCTGTGATGGTGCAACTGTAATCTTTCACTATGTTGGGTGAAATCAACCTCCCTCTAGCTTTTAATACGTCTGTAAGGCAATCTTTATTGATTTCCGAAAAAACTGGTGTTCTTCCGACTGGGATTTTCTTCCTTCCCAAAACTTTATTGAGCTTCTTGGATCTGGTATGGAACCTAGGATAGAAACAACACACCTGGTGATGTACAGTTCATGTTCTTTCGGCTGAGTGTAAGCCTATCACCTTGGCTAATGATCGTTTTTAGCTAACTAGACTTAGTCATGATACAGATTAGCTTACCCACCTAGAGTCGAATCATGTTTATGACGAAAGAAAAAAATCAGCAAACCGAATGTTGGAACCCCTCCCACAAGGGACACCTACGGGAAATCCCAATTATCCCTCATTACTCAATTCTCAACTATAAAAGCTTATCACACTTCACTAATCTATTCTAGTAACAGAGTCAAGAACCACTTTCCCTACCTCAGCTATTTTCCACTAACAGTGGCTACATCACACTATATTTTTTTAACAAGGCTACTGCCCTAAATTAATTATAACGAATATATTATAATGGTATACCTTAAATGGCACCACTGCAGTCCTATCAATCAAAATCTACATCTGCCTTATAGGCACGTGTAAAATTAAGTCACTAATTAACAAAACACGGTAGATATTATTTCCACTAGGCGCTGCCCGTGCCCTGGCATCTGACTAAAGCATAATTTCAAGTCCTCCCTAGCTGTCCCAACTAGAGTTTATTAATTATGGCAACCTACACAAGTTTTGTCCCGTGACTTTATCCTATTCTTCCCCCCACAGTGTTAATGTGGACATATCACCCCATTTGCAAGGATATATTTTTCCCGGGCTTAAATATAATTCCCTTTCAAGTTGTCAGTAATTGTTAAGATGCTCAAAACAAGCCAGCGAATTTGATGACGACTTCCAACAAAAACAGTTTGCGAAATAATCCCCCGTCAAACTCTTCATGTTCCGGAAACCAAGAATTGACATATGTACTGTTTTTCCCCCCCTCACCTACTTAAGTACTCTTCCGTTTTTACAGCTGCCCCATTGTGATCTCACGGCTTCATCTGCATTCAACAATGTTTGAAAACTAATCAAGGCGGATGCCAGGACTCTGTCACCATCAACACCGACCGTTCCAAATATCCGTTATAAGATGTACAACGATTGCAGCACAAATATTGTCCTGAGATTTTGACATCCGCGTGTTTTTCCAGGTTTTTTAGTAAAATATGGTGCTGAAAATCCACGCCAAGACAAACGTCGGGAATATTTATCGTTTAACACTCATGGCAATCTCGCGACGGTGTCTGCAATGTCCTGTGTCCATCTTCATGCCCCAGGTCTCTGCAATGTCCCGTGTCCATCTTCATGTCCCAGGTGTCTGCAATCTTCGTGTTGATCGACCTCTGCCTCTTCTACCAGTAACCACGCCTTCCGTAACCGTTCTCTCGAAACCACTGTGTTTCCACCTATTATGTTGCATGAACTTTACAGAGGGTGAATACAAAACTTGGACCGGCAATATTTTCAAACACCGCACAGTCTTTAAAAATACACCATATATTATCTTTTCCACTCACATCAATGTGTATTATTATTATTATTTTAGTTGTTGCGTTCTCTTGCATTGCACTCAAGCGTAGTACATATACGTGCTACTACTTCTAGTGGACTAAACTGATCTGTGCGTGTGGATTAGCTTTCCATATACCAGTGTCCCTCGCCATTAGGTGATCTCACTCCGACTTCTGAGGTACTTGTAATTTATGCCCCCGAGGCAAGGACAAGAAGTCAACATTTTAGTCCAACTGTAAGTGTTGATCACACTATTTTGGCATCAGCAAACGGGAAGTTTAGCAGATTATGTGCCAAGCAAAAAGTAGGGTTGGACCATACAAAAATGGATGGCGGAAAATGGGAAGTAAAAGGTGTTAATATGATAGCAGACATATTGTATTATAACACAATGGCAACGTTTCGGCGATATACAAACTAATGGCAGATACTGGAAGTCGATTAAAACTATCAACCATCCCATGGCACTTAATCAGTTAAGAGAGAGCGGTTTTATCCATTTGCCCACGCTGACCTCCCAAACGGTATTTGTAACAAAACGACAAGAAAACACAATACCTACATATTTACTTTATGCGTAACAAAACGACAAGAAAACACAACGCCTTCATATTTACTTTCAAGTAATGAATGTTTATTTTAATGATCAAAAATCCTCCATTGTCTTTGACTATCCCACCTTTGTGTTGTCCGGTCTCAGTCCGCTAAACACGAACCATTACTCTAAATGGTTGCCTGAATCCCATATTCCATTATCGTTTGAACAAAATCGATTGAAATCCGATAGCGCGCCGAACATCCATGCTAGAATTGTAGATTGCCTATGGAATTCCCAACAATTTCCGATAAAAAATGCGATCAGAATTGCTGGGACGAAAACGGTTCAGGGCGACCATAGTTTGTAGCGTACAGTTCACAGCTCATTAAGTGGGTGAAAAATGTCACCTCCTAACTCTGGGGCATAATGATGCTAACGTCACGAATGATCAAACGAGATTATTGATATGTCATTCTTATGTTGTGTCATAACGATGTATCTTTTAAGTTACGACACTTGTCAGTAAACATGGTCTTGGTGTCATAATAATGCACTTTATAAGTTACGAAACATGTCAGTAAACAAGGTCTTGGTGTCATAACGATGTATTTTTAAGTTACGACACTTGTCAGTAAACACGGCCTTGGTGTCATAATTATGCACTTTATAGTTACGACACTGGTCAGTAAACACGGCCTATGGTGTCATAAGATGGCACTTTATAAGTTACGACCTTGTCATGTCAACGTGGCTGGTTCATAATGATGCACTTTATAAGTTACGACACTTGTCAGTAAACGTGGTCTTGGTGTCATAATGATGCACTTTATAAGTTACGACACTTGTCAGTAAACATGGTCTTGGTGTCATAATGATGCACTTTATAAGTTACGACACTTGTCAGTAAACGTGGTCTTGGTGTCATAATGATGCACTTTATAAGTTACGACACTTGTCAGTAAACGTGGTCTTGGTGTCATAATGATGCACTTTATAAGTTACGACACTTGTCAGTAAACGTGGTCTTGGTGTCATAATGATGCACTTTATAAGTTACGACACTTGTCAGTAAACGTGGTCTTGGTGTCATAATGATGCACTTTATAAGTTACGACACTTTTCAGTAAACACAGTCATGGTGTCATAACGATGCACTTTATCATGTTACAATTGTCAGTAAATGTGGTCTTGGTATCATAACGCTGCACTTTACCAAGTTACGACACTTGTCAGTAAACGTGGTCTTGGTATCATAACGATGCACTTTACCATGTTACGACACTTGTCAGTAAACACGGTCTTGGTATCATAAAGATGCACTTTAACAAGTTACGACACTTATCAGTAAACACGGTCTTGGTATCATAAAGATGCACTTTACCATGTTACGACACTTGTCAGTAAACACGGTCTTGGTATCATAACGATGTACTTTACCATGTTACGACACTTGTCAGTAAACACGCTATTCTCGTCATAACATAGAAACAGTGTTCGGAAACGAGCGGACGGATTGGCCAGGTCTGCACCGCTGAAATCAGTACTGGTGCACGATAAGCCAGATGTAGTTGAGGCCCCGTAGGATCATGTGAATGGTGAGAGGTATGAGGTGAGATGCAGATGAGTCATCTTGATACGACAGGGAGTGATCAAAGGGTCAGGCCAATAACTAGCACGCCGAGGTAAGACAAGAGGCACACTACAACTGTTGCCATTATTATTGAGACGCCTCGCTGTTTGTTGAATATAAGGACGGGACACGTATGGGAATGTTCCGAGTGCTGTGATATCGGTTCTTGACTTAACTCACCATAGCAGAAACATTAACAAACATAAACTTTGTTTAGTTCCCGTCCCCCTCCTAAGTTGTAATAAGTCTGTCATGTGTACGTATCCCTCCTATCACGCTACAGATGTTGTCAAGACAGTGTAACCCTGGCTGTTAGTCATAGGTGCATGTGTGGTGAGTTTCTTGGCGGGCAATGAGTTAACGATAATACCTGAGCTGTCTATGGAATTTCCACATTGTTTCACTGTCAACCTGGCATAGTTCAAGACTATAAACAGGTAACGTAATACCGTCCCATCTCTGTAGTATTTGACAATAGGAACATATACTTCCCAATATGTCAGTTTATCAGGGAAAAAGATAGAGACTTGGAAATGCCATCGAAACAAAGAAAACTGCTCGATGCAAGACTAGGGTTTATGTGCTCTAGGATATAAGCCTTCGTTGGTTTGTTATTGTCTGAGTCCGTAACGAGGGTTTTTATTTTGTGTGTGTAGACTGGGGATGTACATTTTATTTCGTTCATTGTTGCTTGTGTGCGCAACAAGCAATTTTGTGGGCGTGGAGATGCCTTCACACGTTCGTTGAGTTCTTGAGTGTGCCACATACTTTTAGTGGGTTTGGATATAAGTCTTCGCTGGTTGCACGAGTTCCCCAAAGGCTGTTCGTGCATTGGGATACACATTTTCATTGGTTCGTTGGGTGCTTGAGGTCTCCGACGGGATCGAGTTGTTCACTCTTATAGGAATTCACATAATCCTGAATTGTTGATAACATGGTTAGGCCCTGGCAAGCACATACAATCATTCCTAGCCAACGCGAACTCTTCACGCGGGGTCTGAAAGACATGGCCGATGGTTTTCTACTCTTATAATAACCTCCCCAGGACGCTTGACGGCAGAAGTGGAACATGATGATGATGACGATAATAACGATTGAAATCTGCAAGCTGGGAAAAATGTGCACTCCACAAGAGTTCATTACAAGCGAGCTATAGACGAAACACCCAGCCTTTGTTAGCATGACTGCTGTCTGTTTACAGGATGTCTAGCGGATAGGTGAAAGGAGTTGTTCCTCAAGTTGATACCTGGCCTTGGCGTGTCAGCATCTCTGCATTTCCTCTTGCTGATATATGGCAATACCCAGTCTAAGGTTATGTATGTGCCCCTACCTGCCTGTCTACCTACCTACCTACCTACCTGCCTGCCTACCTACCTACCTGCCTGCCTGTCTACCTACCTACCTGCCTGTCTACCTACCTACCTGCCTGTCTACCTACCTACCTACTTACCTACTTGTCTGCCTGTCTACCTACCTACTTACTTGTCTGTCTGTCTACCTACATGCCTACCTACCTATCTACCCGCCCGACTGTCTGTCTGTTTATCTGTCGTCCCCCCCCCCCCCCCCCCCCCCCCCGAAAGATTTTCGATCTCTCCATCCGCCTCCTGTCATTTTATGCTCAGGGAGATATTATCCTCCTGCATCCATCGTCGTTTTGGTTCTTCTTATAAGCACCATTACTGTTCTTTTTGCGCTGCTGTGACGTTTACGATGGTCAAAGTCTATCAGATTCCGAGACACGCGATTGTTCATGTGCCAGTTTTCTTCGATATTGAAATCTTGTAGAATACCAGCATTGTTATTAGTTTTTAAAATCATTGTAACCCAAAGAATGTTTCTATAACTGCTTCTTAAATCACATGACGTAAAGCTTTGGTTATCATGTCCGTTCACAGCTTGTCTCGTGAACTGCCAGTCATTTCTGATACAATGGGTCCCTCCATGCCATGATACAAACCTGTCTAGCATCTTCTCTCTAGATGTCGCCCTACACCACCCCAACCGTTAAAGATATACTTCTATTTCCCCCTTATCATGAAATGCTCATCTTCCGATACAAGTCACGACATCCCTGTGTTCATTAACTACTTTCAAGATACCTTGATTACGTTTTTATCTATCCGTCGTGCTCCCATAATTCTTCCGTAAAACCACACATCAGTAGGTTTATTATAATTTCTTACTAATCTGCCGATTGTCTATGATTCGCGTCCGTACATCGGGATTGACCGAACATCACTCTTAAGAACTCTCTTTCACACCTAAATGGACATTGATATATTGCATAGCATATCCTTCATACGAAAAACCATACATTTGCCAGGCTTATTTGCACTAGGAAGATAAAAATAATGCAATATACGGGTAAATGGGAATATTCTTAAACAAGTGACTCAGATACAACTATCTCGAAACAGTAATAACATCTGATGGGAGATGCCTTGATGAGATTAAAACAAGAATCGCCATGGCGAAAGTAGCCTTTTTCAAGATGGAAAACGCAATGACCAATAAAACAATGTCAAATTCAACGAGAAAAAAGTGTTGAAGTGCTACATAGAACCTGTACTTTTGTATGGGTGGGAAGCATGGACAATGAGCAAACAAGCTCAAAAATATCTAATTCAGTGGAGATCTGGTTTCTCAAGAAAATGTCAAGAATACCAAGGATGAATGTCTCTTGTGACATATAGACAATATCTTGATTATATTAATGAAAACATAACGAACAGAAAACCCTTTCTGTTAGTAAACTTGGAGACAACTACTGTGGCTGCCACGATTCCAAAGAGACAAATAGTTTATTTACGCTATCACCATCATCAAGTGCCTTGCTGGTTGGCGTGGGCGATTTCTTCACAAATTGTGTGCTCTCTTTTCACACATCTTTCTGGATGTCACAACATGTTCCAATTTATGTCTTCTCATCATGTGGCTTAAAATTTATGGCTGCTTCTTTCTGATGTTTGTGATAAATTCTGTTTGCGAATTAGCCTTCCTCAAAATGTCCAGATTACTCTTTATGTTGACTGTCCAGTGAATTTTCAGCATCTAAAAAGAATATCTATACTCTATCACAATCATCATCAAAGTCAATTATTCTCAGTCTGCCATGTCATCTTGAAAACACGGTTATTCGTTCTATATTATTTTTTGGTCGACATTAAAACTACGTGTTGGCTCGAGGATTTGCAACAGTCATCATTAAAAAGTAATTTACTATTGTAAATTCCACTTAAGTATCACGAAAACACAATTTATGTTTTCCATGCTCTGCCAGAGTCATCATGAATTTTAAAAAAAAAGGGTTTACAAGGCAAGACGTCAACTTAATTGCACCGGATTTTATTGCACACGGCTCGGTCTCTTTCCGTAAAGAGTCTTGTCGAAAGCGTCGCACACAGGTGGAACTCCGTAGCTCCAGCGACGACCCCCAGGAATCTCTGAGAAAATTGCACACTTGGGTCGATATCGAAGCCAGGAATCGAACCCCCAAGCTTCGGAGCGACAGACAGGCGACTTAATCAGTTCGCCACGGAGACCATGATAATGTAGTTTCTGGTTCCGGCTTGTCTTTTCTGTAAGGGAAAGAATCAGACGTTAGAAAACGTGCAAGATAGGTCTTTATCAAGGCAGATTCACACGACGCCCCAATAAATACTCACTGGGATGGCAGTCATGGTGGATGAAACAAGGCGGCGGGTGAGCAGCAAGGCCGATGCGGATTTACTTCGTCAATGCTGGACAGAACCATAGAAGCAAAGGAAGACAGTACGACAGATTTACCGTCCGTTCTAGATAACGCGGATGACTGGCAGTGACTGTTGACCTGAAAGGTCATGGCCGTTACCCGGAAGTAATCCGACAGTTGACCTGAAAGGCCATGGCCGTTACCTGGCAATAACCCGACAGTTTCTGACATTGTACTGCACTCCTCGTTGGCTCAGTAATCATCGCAGTTATAAATCAATGCAGTATTATGGTTCACATAACCTGCCTGCAGGTTGCAGCCTAACGTGTCCCAAAGTCTAACATCGAAGCAAACGAACAATCTCTCATCTACGATCTGGAATTTTTACTGTCTCGTGTCGACTCCGTAGCCATCCCTCCAAATGAGTGCAGTGCACTTGAGACTGGGACTGTGCAGTGCATTCAAAAGAGCCACAGAGATCAATTCTCCAGTCAGCAGCAAAGCTGCTAATGGTAGTGTACGACACCTTGCGCAGACCGCGCCCCGCAGCACAGACGGGGTGAAGGTAAGGGAACACAATCCCACATTCAAATTGCTCAGAAGAGAAACTGGTTTCCTAGAGGGTGAGCAGGAGTGCGACTCCTTTAACTAGAATGGGGTACGAAAAATGCAACATGGCAGGCAATGAGGTCTACCGGTGCATAGCGAACCGTTCATGTGGAGACGACGACAAACGCAAAGGAAGAAGCTGGCTTCTCATGCCGAAGAAAAGGTGCTGTGGTATGTGAGAGGCTACAAAGCACTGGGTGAACGATGTTGTCCTCTCCCAGGGAGGGATGTCTTGCGAGCAGGGCACACAGCGTGTGTGTATGTGGAGTAGGTGCAAACACAATAGAACGTCTCGAACCAAGGTACAAACGTTCGGTAGGAAAACAGCACCCGGGGTCATGACCCGAGCGGGTTCACCCCTAGAGAGTGTGAGGGAGATAAAGGACCGAAACATTCGGGGAAGGGAGACCGCTTTTAACTATCGGATGCCTCCTATAGCGCCTGGAAAGCTGCAAGTTTTTAACATTATATTATTCTGTAGTCATCATTAAAGTATAGTTCATATGTTCAGTTCTATGCAGCCGTCTTCATCAAAACGTAATTTGTTTTATGCTCTAATGTAGTTGTCATGAAAATATAGTTTAGCTGAGCAGTGTTCTGTAGCAGTCATCATGAAACCATTGTTTATTTGCTCAATACTCTGTATCAGTCATCATGAAAACATAGTTTAGTTGTGCAATGTTCTACATCAGTCAACGTCACAACATATTTATATGTCCCCGTGATAATCGACAGCCATCAATAAAAACGTAATGCGCTTGTCCCATGCTTCACCGCACTCATCAGTATCGTGCAATATAAACCCCGGCTTTGTCAGACACTACACAGTTTTATAGCATAATTTACAGTATTCCCCTGAGTAGCATACGTCCGTGCATGACCGTTCAGCCAGACTCCTAGCTGCTATCAACTTACTGTGGTAGTTGTCTCTGAAGTGTTTAGACACAGATTGAGAGACTGGACATTATTTTGACCGTTTGTATCAAAACAGCCGTAGTTAAATGATTGTGGCCTCAACTACTGAACATAAAATTACACGTAAATCACAAACAACAAAACATACTGGGGTTAACTGCGCAGTCCTGTAAAGAACATGCATCAAACTAACATGCAGGACGGAAATGCCCTTTTTATAGACCTACTAAATGCGATGGTTTAGTTGTTATTGAGCTTACATAGCATGTAATTGGTCAACGTTCAATTCTCTAGTTGTGGCAATTTTCGTTTTCTCAACAAATTCGGCTCTGGGTCGACCCATTCACATAACATGTGTACTGGACAAAGTTGAATGTTTTCTGGAAATGTTCTGGAAATTAAAGGTGGCGAGCAAAGTATCTGGCCATGGCGTAATGATGTTGGGGAAAACTGGAACCAGAGCAATGTGATATAAACCAGTCATTGGAAGAGCAAACTGGAAAACATAGACTGCCAGTCCTGTGGTTCAGACTCAACCGTGTATGTAGACACAAATGATGGTGTTTGTCCATCAAGTATGAAGGTGACCATTAAAATCACCCAGTGGGGTTGAAAGTTTGGAGCCGTGTAAGATGGCTGGTAAGGCCTATTTTAGCTCGAAATGTTTCTTGGCAATGTGGGCAAAGAATGCTTGACGTTCAAGGAGGAGGAGGATCTCCTGCGGTTTTCTTTTGTCCAGCCTCTATTTCACAGCTCTTACAATCCTGTTTGCTTCACAAGTGATTACACATGTATGTATTGATTGTACGCCACAAATTTCGGTCTTTGGCAGCGTCTCCCAAGTGTCGTGATGGATTCCAAAAGCTTTGATTGAGATCATCAGAGTGTCTTTAAAGCGTTTCCCCTGGCCGCCGTGGGGACTTTTACCACAACGCAACTCACCGTATAAAAATCGTTTATGGAGCCTACGTTGAGGACAAATGATATAATGAAACTGTCATGATTCTGTGTAGTCATTTTGCTAATTTATGTTGAAACCTTGTTCCTGACAAAAAACTTGATTCAGTCCACACGCAAAGATCAGTCCAGTGTGGAGTGTGCTCGAGTTTAATGCGAGTTAACGACATAGAAATAATGTTATACCATCGTCGTAACTGTCTCTAGGCACTCCATGAAAAATACCATCTTCTGGGGATAATGGTTATACTATCGTCGTAACTGTCTCCAGGCACTCCATGTAAAATACCATCTTCTGGGGATAATGGTTATACCATCGTCAAAACTGTCGCCAGGCACTCCATGTAAAATACCATCTTCTGGGGATAATGGTTATACTATCGTTGTAACTGTCTCCAGGCACTCCATGTAAAATACCATCTTCTGGGGAGGGGTATTCACTCCAGGCCATTTGAACTCTATCCAAGTCGGCTTGGGCGTCATGTAACAGTAATTTCTAGACGCTCGCCTGCCTGCCCGGCCGGTGGTTATAAGTTTGAATCCGCATCAACGCTGATTGGTTAAATAGACCTGGGCTTCCATATGTACCTAGTACAGAATGGGTACGGAGAAATGTCTTGAGAAATTTATGTGAGCGGCGGAACACTGACCACATCACCCACTCTGTGCCGATTGGTCTAAACAAATATGCGCCTGACATCAAATACCCAATGAGCATTAACACATGTACATGAGTCCTTTTACTTTTGTTGTTTATTGATGCTCGTTGCAAGTGACTAAGAATGAGGAAGTCCTCATAAATAATTAAGTCCCAGAAGAGCAAAATACCTAATGAAGAGGTTGAGACCCCGTGCTTTAGACGATCATAAAGAAGACTTAAGAGGCAAATTATGATAACAGAATGACACATGACTCACAGGTTGAAGAGAACCACGGGCCAAACACCCCGGAAACTATCGAGAACTGGTGACAAGAAGGAAAGCGCCAGCGCAGGGGCGCTGTACTCTAGGGACATCGCAGCATTAATTTATTGATTATGTCTGGGTGGTCTCCCGGTCCAGGAGCGAAATCTAAAACGGAATGTCTGGTTGGTTTTATTGAAAGAGAAGTCGCGTGAGGTGCTATTATTCTTCCATGTTGGTAGTCGTTAACAATTTTGCCAGGTGGTTGATGTCAAATCCGGGGTGTTTACAAATTAAGGTATAGCTTATCTGGTATAAGCGAGCTCGGTGACTTGGTTAGGATGTTATAATGATGTTATGAGCGAATTCGGAGGTGAATTCGACGCCGGCGTACACCGTCCGTCAAGAGCAGGAAGGACTGCTGACATTTTCCTCCGTATTTTAGATATGAAAACACTTCCCTGCTGTTAAAAATAAACTGGTGTAGTCACAAAGCAGTGGATACCGCCTCACTATGGAGTTTCCGGAAATGTGAGAGATGATCAACTAGCTAAGGAAGGTGCAAAAACAACCGAGAGTACCTGTCGCGTACCACCAAAAGAAAAGAATCGCCAGACCAATCAGAAAGCCACCAACACCAGCAAGACAATTACCATATTATGTGGTGATCAGAATAGAACATTATTCTGCGCTTCTTTACAAAGCAAAATCTACTCCTCATCTATATGTTTCATTTAAAATGTACGACTGTAAAACTAGCCATGTGCACACGTGGATTGGCGCACCACAAACTAGACCAAATATTCCAATATTGTCCCAAATATGACATGTAAAGGCACACCTTTTGGCTTAGAGAAGCAACATTGGAAGCACAATTGTACTGATTGAGTTAAAAAGACAGTGAAGTTGCAGATATAGATAATTTATCTTAAAAGAACGAACTAAGCAGAATAAAAAGAAGTAGAAGATGTACTAAACTGTTAGAATATCAAATACGGAAGAGCTTATTAAATCTAAGAATACCGCGTACAAGTTATGGCCACATGTATTTACAACCGCCTATACTGGACGTTCAGCGCCGGAATAATTTCTTTCGTCCTGTTTCTGAATATAACACACATTGAGAAAAATCTGAGAATTGTTTTACTAGAAAGGCATTTGTCTGGAATTCACATTGCAAATGAAATAAAGGAAAGCCCAAAACATAAAGGAAAGAGAAGTAGAATAGAAATGAATAAAATGGCAAGGATATGGGCAGATCTACATGTGATTGCTGAGGATAAGATACCTTTATGTGAGTTGGTTGAGGGTAAATGTCCCAATGCAAAATAAAGGCAAGAATATATATATATATATATATATATATATATATATATATATATATATATATATATATATATGTAAAGAAGAACATATTGGACGTCACAACAGAGGATACTATAGCAAGCACTGTACATTAATTTAATAACTTTAAAAGAATGTTTTCCCGAATTTAAATAACGAAGACACAAACCATATATAGTATGATTTATTGCCTGGCACATTTCGCTGCATCTCGTCAGGTACTTACTGCAGATGTCACACAACATAGAGTTTGCCATGTGCTTTCGGAACTCATCATCATCATCATGTGCCATGCCGGTATGCATCGGCGGTTATGTCTCGCCATCTCACTGGGTCAACAAAGTCGTGGTTCAGCTCAGTGTTCCTGTGTCGACCATGTTACATGGTCAAGCCATCCAGGCAGTTACTTCTCTGCCTTCCTCTTGCTCTGTTCCCCTCAATCTTGCCAGTTGTTACCAAGTTCTCCAATTTATTTCTTCTCATAACGTGACCAAAAGTTATTGACTGTCTACATATAATTTATCTAATCAGTTTACAATTGTTATTTGTCTCCTGTAGGACTTGGTCATTGGTCTTTCTGTCTGTCCATGGCATTCTTTGCATTTACCCCAGAAACCACATTTCCACAGCCGTCAGATATTTTCATCCTGTTTGCTAATTTTTCACTCTGTTCCGTGACAATTGTACCAATTCACTTGTTGAAGAATATTCCCATTTACTTGAATATAATTTTGGTACTTCCTTATTCCTAGTGACAGCAATAATCTGTGTCTTCTTACAATTTACTTCTAACCCTAGTTGTTCACTGTGTGCAACAACCGCATCTACTAATTGTTGCAGATCCTGCTCATTGTCTGCAATCAATACTGTATCATCTGCTTATCTAATGTTATTGATTTTTCGTCCCCCTATGATGATTCCATTTATATCTTCTACATTTCTGAACATACTTTATCTGTATAGGGAAAAATATCTGGAGACATTACACATCCCTGTCTCACACCTCTCTTTACAGGCTGACCTACTTCATTATCAACTCTTATGGCAGCTTGTGTTTTCCAATATATGTTTTTTACAAGTCTAAGGTCTTTCCCGTCAATTTTAGATTTGCAAGCATCTCTATCATGTCGACAAGTCTTACTTTATCGAATGCCTTTGTGTAGTCAATAAAGCAAAGGTGTAGATTTTTGTTTACTTCTACAGAACGCTCATTTTATGTTCTCAGCATATATACAGCATTGACTGTATTATTGCCTTCTACAAACCCACATTGTTTTTCTCATATTTCGGGTTGTATTTTCTTCCTAACACTTTGCATGATAATTATCAGCAAAATCTTCGCGATGTGGCTCATTATACTAATTGTTCGATGTTTATCACATTCCAAAGCGCCCGATATCTTCGCGATTGCAATAAATATAGAATTACATAATTCAGGAGTTACATCTCCAGTATTATATATTGCGTTCAGCAGTCTGGTGACTTGGTCTATTCCATATTCTTGTAGGGCATTGATAATTTCTGTTGTGCTGTTATTTGTACCCGGGGTCTTAAATTTTTTTCATATGGTTAAGAGCATTCTGAACTTCCATCTTCAAAATTGATGGTTCTTCATTATTATTCCGAAGATCATATTGTTCTTCTCTTGCATTACCATAAAGTTCTTTCACATAATCTGACCACGCATGTACAATCTGATCTTTTTCTACTATGATTTTGCCATCTATGGTTTTTAGGCAACCCGTTGATGTGTGTGTTCTTTTGTTAGTGATGTCAGTAATTCGTTTGTGCGTTAATTTGGTATTCCGGGTGTTGTGTTGGTTTCGGAACTACCGGCACTTATACCATTAGATGAAAACTAGCGCAAAGCAGTCTGCTTCCAAATCGCCAGCAGCTGTGTTTCTAACCGCAGTGTGCAGGATTAAGAATTGCATTCCCAACCATATAGCCACAGTGCCAACCATTATTATTATTTTAATGCCTTGTTTTTGTTATATTTTCTATAGTATTTTGAAGAATGTTACAAAATGCTTCAGCTATTTCTTCTTCAGCCATTGTTGTTGAATCATATACTTGTAGCATTGTGGTAATATTCCAAGGTTTTATTTTAAGCTTTACACCACTGATTCTAACCAAACGATGTTACAACCAAGAAGCGTACATGATGCAAATGAATTCCGTTACACTGCTACTCCATTTCTTCCCTGTTTTCCGCCATCAGAATGTATAAATATTCCCCGTGCTGTATGTTAATGTGCCCCTGTCCAGTCCATCTGTGCTAAGAGATCCCCAGTGTTTCAAATTTATGTTTTTGTTTTTTTACCTCGATGACAATTATTTGTTTTTTCTCTTCATTGATAGTTCTCACATTCCATGTTCCTGCTGGTAAAATAGTTTGTGTGTGTTAAGTTTGGCACATAATTCCAAATAAGTGTTACTTGTAAACACCCTGTCCTACTTGCTACTTTAGATGTTTCTATTCGATACAATACTTTAACTCTTAACTCATTGAGTCTCAGATTGCGAGTAATTTACAACTTCCGCCCAACGTGTTTTAATGAAAACAGAAGCTGACACTGAACATAAGGAGTTAAGAACTACCTTTTCTAACACATTTTGTTTTTAAAACAGTTCTACGGAACGATCCTACTGAAATGTAAACCAAGTGAACACAAAATCAACAGACGTATGTTAATTAGCTTCTTTGTGGGTATACAAAGGACTAAACAGTAAAAAATAAACGTTTAGTTAGTTGCATATTCTTTACAGGACGCAACAGTCATCTCCAGTATTGTTTGGTCGTTTATGATTCCTGGGCAGGTTACGTTCAGAAGTTTGCCATTGCTTTCTGAACGACTGGAACTCACACCATTGTAGGGAAACCAACGTAATTTGGTCTACTTCCAAATCCCCCGCGGCTGTATTTCGAACACAGTATGCGGGATTGCGGGGTATTTTAGGATCCTTGCCGGTGCTACGGAGTTCGTGCACTGAGCTGAGATTCTCCGGACTCAGGCTTGAGTTTGGAGTAGAGCTTATGGGTTACACCCGTGTGCTGTGATGTTGATCCGTCGACTAAACTAAACTAAACTAAACTAAACTAAACTAAACTAAACTAATCTAAACTAAACTAAAACTATGCGGGCTTGCGAAACGCGTTGCTAATCCACTTCGTCCCAGTGCGATATATAGACAATATCTTAATTATATTAATGAAAACATAACGAACAGTAAACCCCTGGATGGACTCATTATTTCGATGTCGGGTGGAAACCCGCTTATATTTGACTGCAAATACTTCCAGGTCTGAGGTATGCAACAAGCAAACACATGAACAAAAGCAACAGAGAGAAGGGACACTTATTATCAATACGGAGAAACATTAATCAACCATGGTTTATTGGCTTGTTATTTCTGGGTGCCCTCAACGTACACTTCAGTTTGAAGAGAAATGCTGTTCCAAAATTGACAGATTTTCGTGTGTAATTGAAGTGGAATTTTGTGGACGTCTAGACGTATTTGGAGCGATGTCTTCAAGTGTGGCCAATAACTGAAGGATTTGCTGGCTTTCTGGCTCGCTTGCAAAACTGACGTTGTAGCCTTCAGCTCAACAATATTTTTCCCCCCGCTGACGTTTTTTTTTCTCTTTGGTGTGTTGTGTGTGCGTGTGTGTGTAAAGCAAAACGCTGGGCATTTTCTTGAGCTTAATGAACCGCAATATGTGTTTGCACACATTTACAAAGACACATTAACATACTCACTAACACACACATACACGGCCTCAAGTCCAGAACCGCAGTTAAAGAAGACGTAGAAATAGAGTGGATAGCCTTAAAAGTCACAGCACTGCTGCGGAAATCTTGGGTCCAGCCCCCCCCGAAAGCATTAACGACTGTTTCAATGAAAATTCCGAAGACATCATCCTATTGCTGGCCGAGAAACACTTTCTCCACAAGGCATATTTAACGATCCGAAGTTAACATAAAAAAGATGCCTTTAACAACATCCGGAGAGTCATACAGCAGAAACTTCGGCGCATGCGGAACTCCTGGCTGTGCAATAAAGCTGATGAGATTGAAGGCTGTGCTGACAGACATGCTATGAAAAACTTCTACGACTCACTAAAAGCGGTCTTTGGCCTTACATCACCAGGCATAGTTCCCCTTCTTGGTGCAGATGAGAGAACATTTATCACTGACAAGAAAGAAGTCCTCCAATGCCGGGCACAGCATTTTTAGCAACATTCTAAATGCAGCCTCTTCCATTAATTACGAAACCATCAACTGACTTCCAAAAGTCCCCACTAATGATACGTTTGCTGAATTACCAACCATATTGGAAATAAACATAGCTATCCATAAACTTCCCAGTGGTAAGGCCCCCTGGCCCTGACTCAATCCCGGCAGAGATCTACAAAGCAGGTGGACCGGTTCTGACAGAGCAGCTTTGCCAAGTCTTTACAAACAAATGGGTGAACGAGACCATACCATAAGACCCCAAGGACGCGCCAATAGTCCACCTATACAAACGAAAAGGGAACCACCAATTCTGTGACAACCACCGATGCATCTTCTTGCTCTCAGCTGCAGGGAAGATACTCGCCAGAATTCTTCTCAATCGCCTCACAGATCATCTCGACCAAGGTCTTCTTCCTGAGAGTCAATGTGGGTTTAGAAAAGAAGGAGGAACTGTTGACATAGTCTTCGCTGCAAGGTAGTTGCAAGAGAAATGTCAGGAAGAGAAATCTGAACTGTTTTCCAATTGCATTGATCTTACCACGGCTCTTGATACAGTCTGAGGAGAAGAACTATGGAGGATTATGGCGAAATCTGGCTGTCCACGAAAGTTTGTACAAATAATGCGGCTATTTCATGATGTATGCCTTCGAAAATAACGACATTGGAATAGACATCAACTACCGCATGGATGGTAAGCTTTTCAATCTCAGAAGGCTGAAAGCTGAAACGAAAACTACTAGCGACACCGCCAGAGATCTCCCGTTTGCTGACAACTGCGCTCGATATGCAAACTCAGAGGCAGACATGTAACAACAAGTTTCAGCTTTCCCTATACCGGTGTCAACTTCCGGTTCAATATCAACTTGAAGAAGGCTTGTTATGTACCAGCCAGCTCCAGGGATTAATCATACCGAACCGAATATCAAAGTGAATTGTCATATACTAAGTGTTGTCGACAAATTCACCTATCTAGGCAACACTGTGTCACACGCTGCCACGATTGACGATGAAGTGAATGCAAAAATCGCCAAGGCTAGTGAGGCCTTTGGTAGACTGTAAAAATGGAATAAGCCTGCAAACAAAGCTGAAAATCTTTAAAGCAATCGTATTATCTACACATCTATACGCTTTTGGAACTTGAAGTAGCGACACTCTAGAAAAACAAGCCACTCCCACACAGTCTGCCCTTAGAGAACTACTGGGGATGAAATGACATGTTAAGATCCCAGACACTGAAGTTTTAGGAAGAGCCAGTATCCACACTCTACTAATGAAAAATCAAATTCATTGGGCTGGTCATTTAACTCGCACTCCAGATACATACTGCCAAAAAGAACTTTTAACGGTGAGTTGCGCTGTGGTAAACGCTCCCAAGGTGGAAAAAAGACACGCTTTAAAAGACACCCTGATGATATCTCTCAAAGCTTTTGAAATTTATCAGGACACATGGGAGACTGTTGTCAAAGACCGAAATTCATGGCATACATCATTACGCAAGGGTGCAGTTATCTGTGAAGCAAACAGGTCTGCAAGAGCTGTAAAAAAAGACTGGACAATAAAAGCACCGCACGAGACCCTCCTCCCGGAACGTCAAGCATTCTTTGCACACATTGTCAAAAAAAAACCAAAAACATTTCGAGACAAAATAGGCCTTAACAGCCATCTTGAACCCCCGGTTCCAATCTCTCAATACCACTGGATGAAATGAATGGTCATCATCAGTCTTGATGGACAAACCTCATATAATCTACTTATTCTTCCTCTTCCAATCCTCTACCCCGCTCCTTTTACAATTTTTCATTTGCTTTTTCTTCTTTCCTCCTTCATTCCTCATTCTTTGTCTGATGGTTTTGTTTTTGCTTTGAGCGTTCTTTCCTCTTCCATTCCTCCTTCTTGATCTGAAGGTTTTGTTTTTACTCTGAACGTTATTGCACCATTCCTGTGTGCAACAGACTAGCGATATTTTGTCCCGCCTCTTCCAACAGCGACCGCCCCCATTACAAATAAATTCACAATGTAATGTTAAAGTATGAACAATCTATGTCCTTAATATGCATGTCCTCATTTTATTTGTTTCTTATTACACGATTTGATCTTATTTTTGTGAAAACATTGTCTCTGTAAGAAGAAAGAGCTTCTTTCAATAGAAATATTCAGCGCGAACCATTTTTATTTGTGTTCTCTAATGCAAAGTTGTCATTTTTTAAGTTCTAGTTTTTACTCATGGATAGCACGAAAGCACAGTTAATGGAACTCGTCTGCAATGGTTCTCAACTTATTTTGAACGTGTCCACTGTTGACCATGTGTTAGAATATTCCATTTTCCGGTGTTATAGAACAGGCAATGTCAGACCAAAAGAAATGATGCTGTGTGGCTTGAGACGGTGGTGTGAAGGAACGCCATCAATATAATTGGTCTAGAACACTAAGGACTGGCATCTATGGAGATACATGATCGCCGGCGCCATTTGGCAGGGTACATAATAATGATGATGACGTGAACAGTCCATCCAAAGGACATCAGTGTAACTCTGAAAATGTTACTATCTAAATTAAAAAAATAAAACTGTCATAGTAGCTGGCAGTGTAGGGCAGGGGGGGGGGGGGGTCTTGATCCTGAGGAATTAAGGCCGCCTGGCTAGGACAGTCGCCGCGAACTGTGCAGGTTAGGGTATTCTTTTTGCCTCCGAAGAAAAACATCCACACCTTACCGAGGATTCGAACCCAAGTTTCGCAATCGGGAGACCCGGGTTCGAATCCTCAGTAAGGTGCGGATGTTTTTCATATTAAAAGTGTAAACATCACCCATACCCGTCTCGGACTGTATTGAATCTATGGTGCGTATCCCAGATTGTTATAAACCAATGGGCACTTGATGGGTGATGTGGTCGATATCACACCGACTTCCTTGGCTTCCATGACATTTTCTGGGACCCAATTTATCCTGAGTCGAACTGGGAGCCAAGGTCAATTCGTTTTAAAATCTGGCTCAATGCGAATTTGAACCCATGATCACCGGGCTGGCTGGTAAATGGGCTAGCCACTGCGACACTGGGGCTCCCTTTAGCAAATGTGAGAGTTGGTGAAGGGTGCATCTGTTTAAAACTCCCGCCCTAAAGGTGAGAGGGAGAGGTATTGTAATCTGGCCGAGAACCATTGCTCTCACGAAACTGCTAATGTTCAGCAGGCCAGCTGTGAGTTTTAATAACGCTGAAAATGAAAGAAGGCAGGCAAAAACAAATTTCACGCACACAAATTAACTCTTGAGCGTTTAGGAAATACTGTGTCGACAATGATAACACAGACTGACAAGTATTTAGATAAGCAGAATAGAAATACAGTTGACTTTTGTCGTGTTTAGATATAAATATGAAGGTTACCTGGTTGAATAAGGTTACAGATAAGTATTTTGTGTTTCTTGTAGATATTCTGTAGATATTATGCGAAGATACAATTCAAGATCGGTGAATTCTTATGGAGCTTATACACTACGAATAAGGTTACAAATGAGATTTATACGCTGTATTATGTGTTTGTTGTTGTTAATTTTGTGTAGATTTTAATATGAAGCAAAGATACAAGATCGGCTAATTCTTATGGAATTTATACACTGAGAATAAGGTGAAGGATTTACTGTAGTCTGTGTGTGTTGTAGATATTATACAGATATTATTAGTAAGAAAAAAATGGAGAGTGGTAAAAAATCTTATAGAATGTATACACTAGGAGTAAGATTATAAAGGCAACTGGTTTGCTGCATTCTGTGTCTACTGTAGATAATATGTAGATATTAATATGAGCACAAATACAAGATCGGTGAATTCTTAAGGAATTTATACACTAAAGATATTGCAATAAAGTCGACTGATTTGCTGTATTCTATGTCTACTGTTGACAATATGTAGATATTAATGTGAAGAGAAAATGCAATATCTGTGAATTCTTAAGGTCTTTGGGGCGTTGAAGCGGGCTTGACTCTATGGGTATGAGGTTGGTATCAGGACTTTTCCATCAATTCTGTATCAAAGTATCATCAGCACGGATTCTGTGTTGCAGAGCTTTCCTTCTCTCTAATCCAAGAACCTGCGAGGTGTGCAACGCGGGTACTGGAACTTTACATCTCAGAGTGGAATATTACCATGTAATCAAAATGTAATTCAGCATATCGCATATCGTTTGGTTTGGATTAAGCCTAAAATGGTGAATGTTTTATTACAGCCGAGGTGAAACTTATGATGATAATAATGAGGATGGTGATGACAATGATTTTGATAATGATGATGATGATTATGATGAACGGAATATCCCTGGAATGCGGAATACTGTGCCTCAAAGTTGTTTCTTCAGTTTTCGGATGTGATCTTTTAAAGTTTCTTTAAACGGGCAAATAGTGCATGTATATACAAATAGTCAACTCGTGGCGCTGCTTTAGTTCTCTATTTCAAAGTCTTATTTGCACTGTTTTCCCACCAATGAGGTGTGCGTGCATGCAATAAAAAGGGGATTCTATACTCCCATGAATTCCGTGCATGAACTTGAAATGTCTGAACTGAACACCCTGAGTTCAGCCAAAGTTACAATTATACAATGAAACAAAAGAGGTATTCTTAAATCCTGCTGGGCAAACAATAAAAACAAAGATATGTGTACACCTGACTAGGGCCTCGGTCCAGGTAAACATACTAATCAACGTAGGGGTATGAGCGGGGGAGGGGGCGGTGGGGATTGCGTGGGGGACTCATGTTGCCTGCCCTTTAAAGGACGTTGTGATCAACCCCAGCATCAGGTTGATTTTCTAGGCCCTTTTAAGTTCTTCAGTAGTTTGCCATTGCTTTCTGAACGAGAAGTCAACATTTAAGTTTAACTTAAAGCCAATGTAGAGACTGGCCATCCTAAGTGAAAATAATTTAATAATATAATAGCAACTAAGATAAGATCGATAAGACAGGTATGAATAGAACACAACACAGCTGTCTGACGGTTCGATTGTCAATACTTTTGACAAGATCAATACAAAACATAAATATAAGTAAATTATTATGAAATGAAAACTTATAATAAAGGTACATTAAAACATAATATGAATATTTACAAAATGGAAGGTGAATGAAAAGTGCGTTTATAAGTAAGGCTATAATATTTGTCCAAGGGAAGTAACTCTAATGAAGTAAACAATGAACTTTGTGAATATGTAGTTTTGTGAGTGGTTATGTTCCTGAAACGGATGTTGCGATTATCTTGGGATGCCAGAGTAACTAGCAAAGATTGTCTGAGGGAGAGTAATGACAGTAGAACATTATATATAATTATAAAAGCAGACAAACAGCGTTCTTTGATTATATAGTGAGAAAAGGGGCACTGGAAATCATCGTGACGACTGGAAAAATCAGTGGGAGACGAGGCATTCTGCAAGAAGTAGCGGTGGTGGACTGAGAAAGTGGTATGCAGGAGTATTCAGGGAACAAGCATGAGGAAGCCTGGATAATGAACAAGCAATTAGAAAGTCTAATAGAGGCCATGGAGATGAGGCTATACAGAAGAATATGTCGTATTTCATGAAAAAAACAAAAAACAGCCAAGCAAATACAAAGGTTCTAGAAATACTGGGAATGAAAAGATAGTTACAGAAGGAAATTAAAAAGAGGAATGCATTAAAAGCCATACATAAACTTCTTATAAAACCCATAGGTAAGGTTGAAGGTAAACGAGCAAGAAGAAGACAAAGATACAGGTGAGAAGATACTATCAGGAAATGCACGAACAACAGTCTGACAGTATGTTCAATCAAGGCGAGAGACAGGCTGTATTGGAGATACATTGCAACCAACCATCATTGTGGAAACGGTACTTGAATGATTGACTGATTGATTGAAAGATGTTCCATCATCTGAGAGCAGTCACCTAGCAACAGCGCAAGAATCGTGTTTTCAATACAGGTAACCGACTAAAGCTTCGTGGCTTAGAGGTTAGCGACTTCTCTCCGTAATCTCATATACTCTCGTAGGTAACGTGATGACGGTGAGAATCAGCAGTGGTTCGAATCGCATCGGTAACTTACGGAGTATGTGAGCCGGCCGCTCAGAAAGCAATGGCAAACTACTGAGCGTAATCTTGCCAAGAAATCAACATACAGCTGAAAGATGCTGGTGTTGACAGCGATGTCCTGAAAAGGATATGCAAAACATTTATTATAACCGACTAAAAGGTGAGCCGACGTTGGGAAGTTTAATCCCAAGCCATATACACTCAGTACCACAACATCCAAGATCTGTCAGCAAGTATTGTAATAATGCTGTAGCCAGTGTGTGCAGACTTAACTCTTGTTTGCGACTGGATACATTTCTGCCAGTTGTCTAGCCGCTAATTCTAACACCATCATCATTAAATATGATTATTTTAAGGGGGTGTCGGAAACGATGTGAAATTCTAAAATCAAGAAAAAGAGAAGATTTCCTACAATTTACCCAGACAATGATACATATCTAAGTGCCGAGTTCTTACACTGTCTTTCCCAAGCCAGTGATCTGTTTTTTCGTAATGACTGATATGCAGTGTAATTAAAAGTTAAACATCTAAGAGACAGTGCATGAGGAAAATTAATGAAAATAACTCCGACATCCTGTAAAGGATATGCAACTAACATGTTTAACTCGCACTCAAAGGTTATGCAATGTGTATGATTTTGGCGTCTTTACTTCCCAGAACATCTCGTATTACACGTTTTATTCTACGCTAGTCTGCGAGTCCAGGTTAATTGTTTCAGAATTGCTGACTTGAAGGGATTGGAATATATATCCACCAGACCACGAGGCCACAATCCTAGCCACAGCGCTGCCGGGTATCCATCAACTCATAACATAAAAAAGTATAGGTCCATGTCACACGCATTCAGACTGTTTCAGTGTGTGTCCCATCCATTGTCAACTCCTTTTCCTCCCCTCTTGACTCCCTGGAATTTGTTTAGGTATCATCTCTCCATAAGCTCGGCATTAGTAAGTATGTCATACCCCTTTAATCATTCCATTTTGCGGAAGCATCAAATTACCGATTCACTGCCAAGCAAAACGTAGGTTTGGACCAAACCCAGTACACAACCAAGTGAACAAACATTATAATGTAAATTTCCGTTCACTGAACATTGAAACTGCGGGACACACCATGAAACAAAACAACTGACAGGATGACCCAAGTATGGTGGTATATCGTCCTGATGTACACATGGGAGGCCCCATTTGAGGATATATTATCCCTCGGCACTGAATCAGTTAACTCATGTTTGTGGTGTATTAGTAATT